>JAPFTC010000177.1:0-175638 GCA_030779165.1 Fusarium sp. MBC 441
AAACGTTGGAAGTTACTCTCTTGTTTTTTTCTATCACTTGGATCAAAATCTCAAAGTGACGTCCAGCGTCTACCTAAGCGAGAACGGAAAGCCCCTCATCTCTGGCTGCTCAATTGTCAAAGTCACACCTCAAGGCCCTGGCACATCGGTCCCCTTGAAGAGAGGAACAGCTGTGGAAAGCTGGGCGGTGACCATTGATGACCCGGTTCGAGGCAAATATGCCTTCACTGTCAAAAATACCGCCGTCATCTCTGAGGAGGTTGTATACACACGCTGGACTGGACTCACGACTGGAGGTCGGGTTGGAGGAAAGAACTCTACGGGAGCAGGTATCGTTGAGTGGATGAACAATCCAGCGCTGTGAATCACTTAAAGTCGTTGCCGGGGGGGGGGGGGGGGGGTAAGGCCAGATGAGAGTTGGCAGATTTATGAGTAGCTCAGGCTCCCTTGTTGGAGCCGCGACTTTGAGGACTACACATCACATAGCTTCATTCACTTCTAACCTTCAGGGGAGGGATGCATTCGCCAACCCTGTCGAGAGTTGATTATTAGTTCAATAGATTTAAGTCAGGGTTGATGCCTCTAGAAATACTCCTAGGGCTAATGTCCTAACCTCTGATGGCCACAATTTCATGAAAATGCGGTTTCTATACATCTTGGACAGGAGTGCCTACAAGATCATGCTCATTTCGTCAGCAATATAACCGATGTCGAGTATCAATAGCGTGCTCGGATTAGGGAGGGCATGCAACAATACTTCTTCGATTAAACTAGGTAAGTACCATTTCCTCAGCCTTCGCTTCCAGCGTCTATTGTTCCCAATCCTAACCTCAGCCTCCGGTGACCCGAGACTACTTGGACTTCCCCAGAGCAGCCAGGTGCAGCGGCTTTGGGATGCAGGGCGTAGAAGTGTTCCTATTCGTGGAACATCTGTGACATTATTTCCATCCAATTACCGTTGTTCTCTTGTAGCAGAGAAAACATGAAGTTAATCACCTAACGATGGCGATGACGATGATTTCCATGACTCTTCCATTTTGGATTGATAAGCGGCTTAACACTACGTCTGATCCAGCGCTGTGTGGAAGGTCATGGTGGTCTCTCCTGTCTCCCAGCATGTTCAATTGCCCTACCTCCACCAGACAAGTCTCAGTCAACAAAGCGACCGCAAATGATAAAACACAGCAACATGGAGATGAAGTTAACGAAGAAAACTCATATCAGCCCTTCAAAGTCCGTACTATGTTCCGAGTTTCTTTACCCGCGAGTCCCTGTATCTCCAATTGAAGTGCCCCAGCAGCTCGGGTCCCGGCACACCAGCAGGGAGATCTCCAGCTAATGAACTATGCATAGTGATATCGTTACCAGACTACCAGAGCTTAATTAAGGTAGCAAATAAGAAGCCGCTATTGGCGGTAGCAACCATAGTCGAAACCCTAAATGTGACATAGATGCAAGCCCTTCTTCCGAATTATCAGACTTAACCTATACTCAAGTAGGTCCTTGCAAGATTAAGCAAACAAGGATCAGGAACAATAGAAACGTACTTAAGTGACTCACGTGGACATTTTTTAAATCTAGTTTTATAATAGATGCGATTGATAATCGGAAGAACCGACGAGCCGGGGGGAAAGTCGAATACTGGGTCGCGTCCACTTTCAGGCTGTGAAATGAAGCTATTGCCACACGCTCTCCCTCAAACCTTGGCATCTTGGCTTCCGATCTTGAAGTCACTAGGAGCATTTACTACTAGAAGACTTGCGATAAACCGTCAATCGCGAGGAAGCCTCTCCGTCAAGTATACTACTTGGCCAGCTCGGCAACCTTGCTCACTTATCCTTGCTGTTTTGGAAAGACAAAGAAACAATGCATTGATTTGAATTTTGCCAAAGACACGGCTTTTTACAAGTCCTGATGACTTGAGAATGTTGGTTCTGGATCTTGGTCAAAGATTCCAATGCACACCATGCAATACTTGTAGAGCCGACTGATGCTGATTTCGGTTTGTAGACTTGTGTGTTTGTTGTACCAAAACCATGCTGCTTACTCATATGCCCAGAAATCTCTTTGCGTCTACAAGGAAAGTGAATTATATGAAATCGACACGTCCATAGCTTATGTACCACGTCAGACATAGTACGCCTCATTCATCCCGCGTGTCATCTTGCAAAGCTCATCCAGAGTGAAGTAGCTCGTATTTGAAGCCAGGAGCGGGCCTAGATAAGTGACCGAGCCCCGTGTATCTGCCATGGCCATGCTTGGTGAGCAAGTTTCCATATGCCGCCTTCAATAACCCATGAAACGACCAAGACACGGGAAGACCGGAATATATACACTCGTACGAGGGAAAACTTAATTCCTCGTGTCAACAGGAGGCCCTCCGGGATCTGATAACATCGTCGTATTCAGTGTAAATTACGCCATCGCGTAGCCCATTGTACGTAAGAATGTCACTGGCAGACCCCCGGTCGGGCCAAAGCGGTATGCTTGAATTCCGAAGGGGACCGTGATCCTTTACCGTAGCACGGTAATATAGATCATCGCTCCTCCGTCGCACCTGAGAAACCGACGGGTCCTAAATCCATCTATCACGGCTTCCGCTGGGTCGCTCGCTAGATTTTCCACCAACCGTTCAGTGGGTGACGTGCAAAACCCACCAATGACGGCACTTCCCAACTCCCAAAACGTCACATCCACAGACCCTTGATCGTTTCTGTTTCACGTTCATGGTAAGAACCACTCTTTGCAACTTTAGCATCCCCCTTTCTTTGTAGAAGTCAAAAAAACATGAGAGAGGTTCCCCGATGCGGCAGGTCTAGGCAATGCTCCGGGCTCCGTGGGCACGAATATGGATTAATTATTCATCTGGATTTGTATTCTCTGTGAATTCTGTTGTCTATAAGAGTCGACGTCGTCCGCCTCTTGATGGAATGTTTTCTTCACTTCGGTAACCAACATTAAGCTTATTTCTTCCTTCCCCGGCTGGTCCACACTTGGCAACCCCTTATTTTCAACCTTATCTTCTTTCTCCAACTATCTGTCACTCAAGCTTTCCCATTTGTTCCCTCTCTCTCTCTCCTCTCACCATGAAGCTGTCTTCTGTTTTCGCCACCCTTTTGGCCACTGTCGCCGTCGCCTCTCCTATTGAGTCGCGTGACGAGCTCATCAAGCGCCAGGCCAAGGAGGCTTGCAGTGTTGGTTACTGCACTCAGAACGGTGGCACCACTGGTGGTGCCGCCGGTGAGACCGTCACTGTCACCTCTGTTGCTGCTCTTATTGAGGCTGCCAAGCGTGACGGTCCCCTCACCATCGTTGTCTCTGGCAAGCTGTCCGGCTCTGACCGTGTCCGCCCCACGTCTGACAAGACCATCATCGGTGCTGCTGGAAGCTGTAAGTTCCATCGGAGTTTATTCATTGAATGCGGTTTCTAATTTAAAACAGCCCTCACCGGTGTCGGCATCTATGTCCGTCGCCAGAAGAACGTCATCCTGCGCAACCTGAAGATTGGCCAGGTTGATGCTAGCAACGGTGATGCTATTGGCATTGACGAGTCTACCAACGTTTGGGTCGACCACTGCGACCTTTCTGGTGACCTCAGCGGAGGAAAGGATGATCTCGATGGTCTCCTCGACATCTCCCACGGTGCTGACTGGGTGACTGTCTCCAACACCTACTTCCACGACCACGTAAGTCAACAAACAACTTGCATTAGCCAGGAACTATATACTGACCTTCATAACTACAGTGGAAGGGCTCTCTGATTGGCCACTCCGACAGCAACGGCTCTGAGGACAAGGGCAAGCTCCACATCACCTATGCCAACAACTACTGGAAGAACGTCAACAGCCGTCAGCCCCTCATCCGCTTCGCCACCGTCCACATTGTCAACAACTACTGGGACGGCATCATCCTCTCCGGTGTCAACACCCGCATGGGCGCCCAGGTCCTCGTCCAGAGCTCCGCCTTTGCCAACTCTGCCGAGCGCGCCATCTTCTTCGCCGACTCCAAGGAGACTGGTTACGCCGTTGTTGAGGATGTCAACCTTGGCGGCTCTGTCAACTCTGCTCCCAAGGGTACCCTGACCTCTGCTTCGCTGCCCTACAAGGTCAGCGCTCTCGGCTCCGCCAAGGTTGCTTCCACCATCCCTGGCACTGCTGGTCAGAAGCTGTAAGCATGTCTTTGGAGGTACCTTGTGGCTCGACGGGGTGGATGTAGGTGCGGTTTGTTATTCTCGAGTATATTAAGATGTAGCAGAACATAGTTTTTACAATATCAGTACATAGTTGGTTTCTCATGAAAATATGGGTGTTCCCAAGAACGTCATGACCAATGATGATGACCTGTGGATTGTGAATTTGGCCCACAGTACTCTATCCGCTTCTTACATACTTTTATGAGGTATTGCGGTTATTTTTTATGAACACCCAATAGCCACCATGGCTTAAAACCCCGCATGACGCGTTCTTCCCCAGCTCGGGTTATTTAGCCACGTGTGGAAGACTGTATAGCCTCGGCTTTCCTACCTACCATTCGAGCGCTTCTCCCCTGCCTTGGCCCCCTTGAGTCCGGGCGCGAATCGTTGACAGAGATTGGTTGGCTTAAACATTAAGTTCTGCCCAATATTCTACTGCCCCAAACGATACGAACGCGATTTTGCGCACCAATGGCATTCAATTGCCGATCAGAGAAACTGCGGATCATGGAGGCATTTCCTGGGGCCTGCCATCGCGTGATCAAGGCAATGAGTGGGCAGGTCGGTGGCAGGGATCGGCGCTGCTACCCCAGAACAGCGTCATTCGCGGCGATCCGGTACGACCCTCGGAGGAAACCCCAGACTAGAGGTGCGCATGTTGGAATAGCTTCCATGCCAAGCTTCGCAGACGGGAAGGTGTAACCTTAATAGTGGTAATAGTTGCAGTAGTGGTCAGTGTTAACGCAACGGCGCCTTTTGTTACAGTCTGGGGTAAGAAGTTACTATAGCCAAACTCTTATATAATGCTACGCTCTCTGCCACTATAGATCTCGAGGGGTCTCCTCTGGCAGTGCCTTCTCTACTCACTTCTTTATCCTTGGCCAGCAGACATCTTCTGCCGCACATGCTCTCCGTCATGCAGTTCCTTCAGTTTTTGCCGTTGGCATTCATCAGCTCGGTCTTGGCTGACGAGGCCAGCCTCGCCCAAATTGAAAGTGCCTTGTCTGCCATATCCGTGACGAACATCGAAGATGTCCGCGGAAACATCCACCTCCCAGCAGATTCGGATGGCCTAGCTGTCACATGGAACAGCAGCAACACAGCAGTCATCAGCAATGACGGCGTGGTCAGCCGTCAAGGAAGCGATACTTCAGTGACTCTTACTGCGACAATTGAGTCCGGTGACGAAGTCCTTGAGCGAGAGTTCAAGGCATCTGTTCGACAAAAGACTAGCCTTGGACCTTTGGAGGCATACGCCTTTTCATACTTTACGGGAAATTCTCTCTCAGGCGAGAATATCTTCTTCGCTTCAAGCAACGGGAACAATGCCCTCGACTGGAAGGAACTTAATGGCGGCCAACCGGTCCTCAAGTCCACGCTCGGCACTAAAGGTCTACGAGATCCTTTCATCATTCGCTCTCCCGAGGGAGACACCTTTTACCTGATCGCCACCGACCTCTCTATCGGCAGTGGTACCTCCTGGGGAGCAGCGGTCCGACAAGGTAGTCTCTACCTCGAAGTATGGGAGTCTCATGACTTGGTCAACTGGTCCGCACAACGCCATGTCAAGGTCTCGCCTGACAACGCTGGCAACACCTGGGCACCTGAGGCATTTTGGGATTCTGAGCAACAAGCCTTTGTCGTTTTCTGGGCATCGTCACTGTACGCTGATAATGATCCCAATCATGAGGGTAGCTCCTATCACCGCATGCTGTACTCTCTCACTCGCGACTTCGTTACCTTTTCAAAGGCGGAGATCTGGCAGGATACGGGCGATTCTCGGATTGATACAACTGTCATCAAGTCTGGAGATGCCCTCTACCGCTTCACCAAGGACGAAGGCGCTGTTACTGGATGCACGGATATCATCCAAGAAAAGTCCACCTCACTTCTCGCACCTGATGATGAATGGACGACCCTGGCCAGTTGCATTGGAGCCAAGGCTGGAACCAAAGCCATCGAGGGCCCCACTGCATTCAAATCAAACCCAGGCGATGCCAACGGCGACAAGTTCTACCTGTTCGTTGACGAGTACGGTGGCCGTGGTTACATCCCTCTTGAGACTGCTGATATCGACAATCCGAGCTGGAAGGTTTCGAGCAGCTACAAGCTTCCTACGAGCCCTCGTCATGGCACGGTTATTCCCATCACTGCGAAGGAGCGCGAAGCCCTCGAAAGTGCCTTGGGCGCATAGTTGGGTTGTTTTTGATGCTGGGTTATAGTGGGATGATGCCTATGCTAGAGACGTGGTATGAAGGTTATGATCAATAGGCTAGAGAACTAGGACAGTCTGGTACCTTACGTTAGTGGAATATATCCCATAAGACAATTTTCGTTACAAGTACCAATACCGCCTTTCTCGTCTCTTGAACATCATCATTGCCAATTAGGGGCAGTGTATGTAAAGTTTAAGCAGAGTGAGTAGTATGATATGATGCCGTTCGCGAGGCCCCGGCACTAGAAAACAAAACAGCCCATGGAAAGTATGACCGGAGCGTACGGATGCGATCATTGCATTGCCTGTTGACTTTTGGAGCATATGACGCATGTGATCACTCATTGCCGGTAGACAGGCTATTACAGAGGCCAATTGACTAGGATCAACGGGCTTAAAACCTCAATGTGGCCGGTCCCGTCATAACAGCCCCATTCGCAGTGTCACGATGTCACCAACCCCGCATATCCCTCATGAATTCGACTTACCCCAGAACTGGCTAAATGAATCTTTGCGGCTATACTCTGTGGCATGATCGGCATATTCGGAATTTTATTCTATCCACCAATACCGGTTGCATCATGTTGAACTCCGTCGGCGCGTTCGGGTACCGTTCCGAAGTAGTTTGATACTAAGTTTTGCCTCTTGTTCCGTGCTTTGTTACTATATAACCGGTCATTCCATATGAGCCTCAATTTGAACATCTAGTATACCTTCTTACGGCTATGCAGCCACAATGAAGCTCCTCAATACATTGCTTACAGGCTTGGGCGCGAGCCTGTGCTGGGCTCGTACCCTGAATATTCGTGGTGGACGACCATTTGACGTCATTCAGAGTCCCCATGAGAGAGATGTACTCCAAGACATCGTGACGTGGGATGAGCACTCGCTGTTCATCAATGGAGAACGGGTCACAATATTCTCTGCGGAAATCCATCCGTTCCGACTCCCCGTGCCGAGCTTGTACCTGGACCTATTCCAGAAGGTCAAGGCGGCTGGTTTTAACATGGTTTCCTTCTATGTTGACTGGGCCTTACTTGAGGGAAAGCCGGGTGAGTTTAGGTCTGAAGGCGCTTTGGCCATTGAGCCGTTCATCGATGCCGCGAAGGAGGCGGGCATCTTTCTCTTGGCTCGGCCAGGGCCATACATCAACGCAGAAGCCTCTGGAGGTGGCTTTCCAGGCTGGTTACAAAGGGTCAAAGGAACGCTCAGAACGAATGCTTCGGACTATCTGAGTGCGACCGATAAGTAAGTGAGAAACTTAACCAGCAAGGTTCTAGTTAACGCTGCTTAGCTACATGGAACACATTTGCTCTATTATTGCCAAGGCCCAAATCACCAACGGTGGGCCAGTCATCCTGTTCCAGCCCGAGAACGAGTACAGTGCCGGCGATGGAGTCCCTTTTCCCAGCCAAGAGTATCTCAAGTACGTCAACGATCAAGCTAGGAATGCTGGAATCGTGGTGCCTCTCATCAACAACGACGCATGGCAAGGTGGCACTGGCGCACCCGGATCGGGAATTGGAGCAGTTGACATCTATGTGAGTTTATAGGCTGGCTGCTGTATTCTAATTACTGACAGCTATAGGGGCACGATGGCTATCCTGCTGGATTTGACTGTGTAAGTCATTGAGGACATGACTTTCTGCATGTTGCTAACCAGCTAGGCTAACCCTCATACCTGGCCTAAAGACGGCCTCCCAACAACATGGCACGCAGAGCATATGCAAAAGAGCCCCAATACCCCATACTCTATCATCGAGGTACGTTTAACAAGTCCTCGTAAAGGCATGTCTGACTGTGAATAGTTCCAAGGAGGCGCGTTCGACCCTCCTGGAGGTGGAGGTTTCGAAAACTGCTACATCCTCACCAATCACGAATTTGCTCGCGTGTTCTACAAGAACAACCTTGCGGCGGGTGTGACGATATTCAACATTTACATGGTAAGTCCTCCACTCATATTTGCAAACGATAGCTAATAGTGCAGACCTTTGGTGGTACCAACTGGGGAAACCTTGGCCATTGCGACGGCTACACATCCTACGATTACGGCGCGGTAAGTCCTGCAAGCACCCAGCAGGCAGTTTGGGATATTATCTCACTTCTTCAAGGCAATCAAGGAGGACAGATCTATCGACCGAGAAAAGTACTCTGAGATCAAGCTCCAAGGTCAATTCTTGCGAGTGTCCCCGAGCTACGCAACCGCAACGCCTGGCAACCTCTCCACATCCCGCTACACTGACAATGAGGACATTGCCGTGACTCCCCTTATTACAGAAAAGGAAGGGTCTTTCTTTATTGTCAGGCACGCGGACTTTACGAGCACTGAGTCGTCTTCCTATAAGCTCAAGCTGCTGACCTCAGCCGGAGCTCTGACGGTTCCCCAGTTGGGCGGCTCACTCTCACTGAACGGTAGAGACTCCAAGATTCATGTTGCTGACTATGAGTTTGGAGACCACACACTACTCTACTCGACGGCAGAGGTGTTGACTTGGAAGAGGTTTGGCGACAAGACGGTCCTCGTCCTCTACGGTGGCCCTGATGAGCTTCACGAGGTTGCCATCAAAGGAAAATCGACGTTCAAGGTCGTCGAGGGCAGTGGTGTCAAGAGCGAGAACAAGAAGAATATCAGCGTCCTTCAGTGGAAGACATCTTCATCTCGACGGGTGGTCCAGCGGGGTTCGCTCTTCATCTACCTGCTAGGTACGTTAACTTTGCTAAAAAGATTCAGCGAGAAAGTTAACACTTGATAGATCGTAACTCTGCTTACAAGTACTGGGTGCCGGATTTGCCCGGAAAAGGCGACCGGGCTGCGTTCGGAACCTCAGTCATGAACCCAGACTCGGTCATCATCAACGGACCACAGCTAGTTCGATCAATCTCGGTTCAGGGCTCCAAACTGTCTGTCCAGGCAGATTTCAACGTCTCGTCCACACCACTAGAGATCATCGGAGCTCCAAAGGGCGTTTCCAAGTTGGTCTTGAACGGAAAAGAGATACGGTATCAAAAGTCGAAGCTAGGAAACTGGATCGCCCAAAGAGATGTCGAACTCCCCATCATCAAGGCACTGGATCTATCCTCGCTGGACTGGAACTATGTTGATTCTCTTCCGGAGATCAACAAAGACTACAACGATGGAAGATGGCCTGTGGCCGATAAGACCACTACCAACAACACACGAGTTCCCCTCCAGAACTCGGTATCTCTGTATGGCTCCGACTACGGGTTCCACGCCGGTGCTCTGATCTACAGAGGTCACTTCACTGCCGACGGTTCTGAAACACAACTCAAGCTATGGACGCAAGGTGGACGCGCTTTTGCCACTGCAGTGTGGCTCGATGACAAGTTCCTCGGGTCTTTCACTGGCAATGGCGCTACCGGAAACTTCAACTCTACGTATGAGCTACCGAAACTTCAAAAGGGAAAGCGCTATGTCGTGACGGTAGTCGTTGACAATACGGGGCTGAACGGAAACTGGACTCCTGGTTATGATGAACAAAAGAGTCCGCGTGGCATTCTAGACTGGGCTCTTGTGACCAAGAACGGCCGTGAGGCTCCGATCGCCAAGTGGAAGCTTACGGGCAACTTGGGAGGTGAAGACTACGTCGACAAGTTCCGCGGTCCTCTTAACGAGGGAGGTTTCTACTTTGAGAGACAAGGTTATCACCTCCCATCACCACCACTCAAACGCTTCAAGAAAGGTTCACCATTCAAGGGCATCGACAAAGCTGGAGTGGCATTCTATGCAGCAAAGCTTGGACTGGATTACCCCTCCAGCCAATTCGACATCCCATTGTCGTTCACGTTCAAGAACACAACTGATACGGGCGCGTACCGTGCTCTCCTCTTTGTCAACGGCTTCCAGTTTGGTCGCTATGTGAGCAGCATTGGCCCGCAGACGGTGTTTCCTGTTCCAGAAGGAGTTCTCAACTATCGCGGGGACAACTGGATTGGAGTATCTATTTGGGCGCTCGAGAGTAAGGGTGCTAAGCTGCCTGAACTGCGACTCTCTGCTGGTGCTCCCGTGCAGACTGGTCGACAGCCTGTCAAGCTAGTTCAGGGACCAAAGTATAGTCAACGGTCTAGGGCATACTGATCTTATATATGGTGGAGCATTTGTGCTTTTCCTGTTTTCGCCCCTGCACGCAAGGAGGTTATATCTCCTAGTTCTGCCTGCCTGCCTACCATAGTTCAATGGACAGGAGGTGAGCAGACCCCCTAGATAAACCACGCATACTTAAGTTTAAGTAAGGATATATTCTACTGTTACAAACATGAATCCACCTTCAACTCTACGTGCATTTGCTCGCCTGGCTGAATTCGCCATGTTCCCTTGCCTACCTATTTCTAACACTACCGGCCAAACCCCTACCACATACCTAAGTGATTAACGCACCTGGTGCAAAGGGAGCAAATCGGCACTTCTCGTTCCCCACCTTGTTATGCAGGTATACCCAACTCACAGCAATGCTTTGTCGGTGGCCAATCACTTCGTGCAACCTTCTAAGCCTCGCGCATTTCTAACATGCACCTCGTAAGCCAGTGATTCTGGCCATGCCTATCCCCCAAGCCACCTCGGTTTGGCCAGCCGGCCATAGACAATTCAAACCCCTACACCATATTCTTACTCGTCGGGTAGTATTCTTGCTACGGTAGACTACCAACTGATCCACTCAATGCTATCGTGGATCATAGGGATTGGGTGAATGCACATGCGCACATCTCAGCTGAGAGTAGCATGATTAACGTCATTATGCTCTGATTTCGCTGACTATCGTTATATTTATATATCTCCGGTGACAGAAATGGCGTTACGAATCACTTCTTGTCGCTTCCTAGCACACTTTCCAACACAAGACGTCTCTAGCCCTACACGAAACCTCGAGGACAGCTACCAACCCATTCTTCCAGTTGCAGCCCATAACTACCCCACTCATTCCCAAGGCTTCATTGGAACATGGAGAACGAGAGCTCGGCAAGGGACTCCTCTCATGACCAAAATTGTCCGGGTGGCCTCTGTTCTTATGTTAGTTTCGCAAAGTCACAAAGTGGAGGGATCCTCCGGGCGGACTTTATGTTCCATGAGCCTTGCGATTCCTGTTCTTCTTTTAGTGACCCAGAACCCCTCTGCAACTTTTGCAGCCACCTCCGATTTCGCCATCTGACGACGTGCCTTAGCAACGAGCTTCGAGTTGTCTCAATTTCGCTAAGCAATTATTACAAACACAGAGACAGGGGGGTCTCTAGCCTCATCACAACCAGACGCTGTGCACTTTGTGAGTTCATTGCCAAGGTTACAGAGTCATACCTTGAAATTTTCGGCAAGAATGACGAGGCCAGACGGGCTCAGACCTCGGCATTCATACAATTATTTCAGCCTTCCGGCTATCCCAATCTTAAATTGGGTTTTACCCTCCCTGATAAAAGATTGCTCGATATCGAACTGGTCAATCCTCTAAAATCGACTCCCTCAAGATCCATCATGCAAAACTTCGTTAACTGGGACCAAACACAAGGATGGCTCAGTCACTGCATCCAAGAACACGGCTGCAAAATATCTGAGCGCTCAGCTGTGCCGGAAGGATTCCGACTCATTGATGTGGAGAATCGATGCGTTACATCTGAATTTGGACAACACGCGAAACTTGGGGTTGATGTCAAGTTTGTTGCCTTCAGTTACGTTTGGGGTGAAAACATTGTCTCTCGGGATAATGCACTGCTGAAGTCTAACAAGTCCGAGTTTGAAGTAGCCGGTGGCCTCAAGAAAGGGAAGGTGCCGCAAGCTATTGAGGACGCAATCACGATATGCAAGCGGTTGAAGCAGCGCTACCTCTGGGTAGACCGCTTCTGCATAATCCAGAGAAACGAGGATGAAGGAGAGAAACAGCGGCAGATCGATGCAATGGGCGACATCTATTCTTCAGCCGAATTCACTATTGTCCATGCAAGCGGGGAGAGCATGCATTGCCCGATCCTAGGCGTTTCTAAGGAGCGCAAGGTCCTTCAATCCAAGTCAATAATTGCAGGCATGGAGTTTATGATGCCTTATCCTCGCCTCGGAGCTCTCTTGGAAAACTGCAAATGGAATACACGGGGCTGGACATACCAAGAAGCCATCCTCTCCACAAGGAAACTAGTTTTCACGCCTTTCGAAGTTTGGTTCGAATGCAATGATCCAGACGATCCATATCGACGAGAGGACCAGTTCTCAGCTTGCGCGGAGGACGATTATGCCAGATATACAGAAAGAATCGCACAATTCCGTATAAATCTCTTCTCTCGCTGGGAGATCTTTGCTTTCACGAACTTTGTCCGCCACCTGGAGTCATACACAGCACGATCTCTCACAAACCAATCGGATATATTGAACGCCTTTTCGGGTGTCCTGGGGTCTCTCTATCAAGGTGAAAGATGCTTTCATGGGCTGCCAGAGGCTGATTTTGACCAAGCCCTGCTTTGGTACTGTAAGGATAACGACAGACCGACGCGATGCGGTGAAGATTGTCCCTCCTGGTCGTGGACCTCGGTTAGTGAGGGAGTCACTGCTCCAGTGAGCGAGTCTCTCGCCGGATTCATAGGAACACTCGTTTGGTGGGTTTATCGGGATCCGGAGGCAGGCCTCAGGGTTATCAGAGCATGCAACAGCCTTCAACCAAGACCAGAACCAATCAGAAGGTCAATTTCTTCGCGGAGTGTGCGGTCCAGACAACAGAGGAGGATGCGGACGCCGGACTATAGCCCACAAATCCACCTCCTTCTTGCCTGGTGGAAAGGTTGCATTGAGGCTCCCGTTCCGGACGATCTGGATCTACAGCTTGAGGATTACTCCGAACAGGCATATTCAGGCATTGCCGGCCGGTGGCCAACTCTCGACAAAGTTTGGGATGATATCAGAAAAGCCCAAACCGCCGGGCCAGAAGTGTTCATAGATTTCAACATCGGTCTCAGAAAAGAAGACCAACCACTAATTGACCAGCTACCGAGCCGTGCCCTGTTGACTCGCGCACAAACGGCTCGATTCACGGTTTCAAGAAACCAGGGTGGCCGTCCTTCTCGCGACCTATCCATTGTGGCTGCAGATGGCAAGCGTATAGGGATGATTGAGGGCCAGGGTGGGAGCCTGACTGGTCTCACGCTCACCGAGTCAAAAGAATCACAGGACCTATGCGAGTTTATGGCCATCTCTTTGTCACAGAACCGCACTCAGCCTAGCCGCCACTGGACTTTTCCTGAGGAAGACAAGTTACATTCTATGTATAATCGGTTGTTCCATAGCCAGGGCACGCACAGGGATAGGGATGGGGAGCCAGTGGTGAATGTTCTGCTGATCGGTCGGACGGAGCAGTCATGGCTTGCACACCGAATTAGTGTTGGTTGGGTCTACCTTGCAGATTGGTGCAAAGCGCAGCGTGAGTTTAAAACGATTGCTTTAGAGTAATGAAATCAGGGTAGCTTTTTCTTTATTTGTAGATGCCAATGCTGAACAATATTAGCTTTATTAATTTTAAACCATCAATTGGTATTATGTATGACACCATAGTGCAAAACGTGTAAACTATAGACGCGTGAAGCAACCACTTGCTATCCTCTCCTTCGATCTTCCAGCTCAGTTAACCCATCGAGGACCAGGCAAAAACTACAACAAAGAATAAGCTCTTACCATATTCTAATGTCGTAGCCCGATCTCAATATCGTGGCTTTTTTTTTAAAAAACTTTCTGCAACACCAGAAGAGTCACACCTAGCCACATCATGAGAGGTTCAGCCTCTCACGGGTCTATCACCTCCTTCAAAACTGCTCCAGCACTGCTCTGCAAGCTATCAATGTGGCTTAGGGGCCAAACTATAGATGAAGGTCTGAGGTATACTGATCTTGTATATCACGGACAATTGGTGGCGGCCATGTTTACGCTCCAACGAATGAAGAGTTTCTATTTGTCAGTCCCGTCTCCCATACCCAAGGAAACACTCGGTCAATATTGAATCATGTAAACTCAAAAGCCAGACCAATCGGGATGACCGGTGACAATTACCTTGGATAAACCTCAACAAGGAAATGCCAATACCGCCATCGGCTGAAAGTTGCCGTGATGATCCACTTTGCGTAAGCCTGTCAGCTTGGCGGTTGCCCCTGGCTTGGTATGTCACTGAGTCAAAAACAGGTTCAACGGCGGATTTAAAACGTTGAAAGAACATGGAAAGAACCGAGAGTGACACCTAGCTCAAGCCTCGATCTAAATAAAGCATCAACCTGAGTTGAGGCTGTCTTTGTTTGGTTGGCTCGTCTACTCGTCTGGCTCGGTTGTGACGGCTCACCGGGGGTGGGGTTGGTCCACGACGCTGTCTCCCAGTCAGCGCGAGGCGATCAGCAGACATTCATATGCAAACGATTTCTTGCATTCGTCTTCTCCTTTTCGTCTCTGCTTTCGCAACGTGGTCACTCTCTTTCCGCTGGTGAAGCCTTTCGCGCGTGTCTCCACGCCTCGCTAGAACACATGCCCCAGTCCAGGTGACGAAAAAGGTGCCAGGCAAGCTCACTCTCAGTTTGTTTGCCAGGAGACGGTACTAACTCTGGATCTCAGGCCGTTTACCCTGCAGGGCCATCGTGGAAATGATGAAAGAATCCACTGATTTTGTGGCTGTGCCTCAGGACGTTGATAAATCATCATCATCATCGCCATCGAAAGAATCCATTGACGCAGTCGATCCAAGCAACACGCCATCACAAGATGAATCAGATCCCGAATTCAGTCTTGCTGGGCCTAAAACCCTCGTCGCTGTCAAGAAGGGGACGCGCTGGACACAATGCGACAGCCCTCGACTCAGGAACAACTTGCTGGGAGCTGTGGGGTTCCTCGAGCTTGCCAACGCCGGCGACTTTGCTGCCAACGTCTGGAACGATACTCCGGTACCCGTTTACGCCGTGGTACTCATGGCGATAGGAGGATTCACGGCACTCGTGTTTTCAGTCTTTGCATTTATAGACTCGAGACGAGCCTGGGCCAACATCTCGTTTCTTCGCAGCCAACGAAAGTTGCTCGAAGATGAAAAGGCTCGTCGAGGTACGGATTCGCGACCCACCCAAGAGATTGACGTGCTACTCGAAATCACCATCCGCGAGCTTCGAATCGAAATCATCAACCGATGGGCAATGGACGTCATGTTGGGCGGAGGCGCAGTACTCATAGGCACGGGCACGTTCATGGCCATCGGCGGTGCTAATCGTCGCGTTTGGCTAGCCAGCAACATCCTCTCTGGATATCTCGGAAACGCGCCCATCGCTGCCTTCGGTTTGATCAGTGCAACATGGGCTGTCATGGTATGGAAAAAGATGAGGCATCATCGTCTGGCAGCCGAGAAAGCGCTAAAAGGCGCGGCCGCGTTGCCTCTCATCAAGCGACGGTGTTTCAACCTCCAACTATTCTACGTTATCAACGGCTTTGCTACTATCCTCGGAGGAGTTGGATCCATGTTGACTGCGGAGCGGTGGTGGGGGTACGTGATTCTCATCCCCGTCATCATGTCTTCGCTTTTCTGCAACTTCTGGTGGCGCAAGAGGGTTGGTTATGATCGTCCATGGATTGCCGACCCTGCGCCCATGAACACAAATGGTCTTGTTCACGCACTGGAATCCACGGCACAAATCCGACGAGCTTTCCAGAATGGCCCTGGCACGATTCTCCCTCGGATTGTTGGGGGGTTGCCCAGCCCAACCTTCCCTGAGGTCTTGGATTTCACGGTGAAGCATGATCTGTTTGAGAAGTTTTGTCTTTATCTCATCAACAAAGTGCATGTGGCAAACGTACTGAGCCTTCAAAAATCTACTCGAGTAGAACTCGAAGTATCTCGCATTTTAGAGATACCAGACATCCACCATCCTCAGCTGGTGGGACTAGCCGAGGAGTTTCTTAGAAAGGAGGGCGCGAGGCATTATCAGACGAGGGAAAGGTTCATGATCGAGATCTTGGGAACACATTTGATCTTGAGTGAAAAAGACCAAGAGATTGAGGCAGAAAAATAGATAGCAAGCGATTTGTCTCTCAATAATTAGGAGAAAAGTGCCATCACCGTCAACGAAGAATGCTCATGTGTCCCTACCTAACCTACAGCATCCCGCTTCCAGTGCCGAACCAGTTCCAGCCAATCGGAAGGGGTGTGACGTCATGTAGTGGATCTCGAACACAGAACCGAGTTAGAGGGACGGAGCGTGGAAAAGTCATGATGGCTTTGGACGAGTTGAAACATGACTTTGTGCGACTACAAGTTAGAAGAGGCCTATTGGAAATCGCCCTGACGACCATTAACCCCATTGGCATCTCTTCCGAAAAGCGAAACCACGGAGCAGCTTATTGTCAACGCCGATGTTGACCAGCCAATCACAACTTCCCTATTGTGACATTCTCAAATGCCGATGGCTCGAGCCGCTTCCGTTCCGTTAGTGTGGGGTTCCTCGGAGGTGGCGCTCGGGGTCCCCATGTCCGCTGCTCCGTGGATGCAGGTAAATCTGGGGTACTTGCTCACAAGATGCGGGCATATATATACGATCTGGGACGTTCAATCTTTCGACTTCTCTATCCCAGTCACGAACAGCCCCAGAGTCACGAAAAAGCGAGACAATGGCCCTGATCAACCTCCTCGTTTCGCCTTGGGCGCCTGTCGCCCTCGTGGTCTTATTCGTTAGTTGGTATCTTGTTCCCTACTTTGGGGCGAATCGAGGCCTTCGAGGAATTCCCGCTCCGTTCCCCGCACAGTTCAGCAACCTCTGGTTAATGTCAACATGCCGCCGTGGTAAAAGATTCGAGGTCGTTGATCAGGTTCACAAGCGATTGGGTACTGTCGTTCGCATTGCTCCCAACCATGTCAGCATTGCGGATGCAGATGCTATTAACGTCATCTATGGCCATGGAAATGGTTTCCTCAAGTCGTAAGTACATGACAAGCTGTTTTACCCCGGTCCATGCACTGACCTTTCAGGGACTTCTATGACCCATTCGTCTCCATTCGTCGTGGTCTTTTCAACACGCGAAGCAGGGCTGAGCATTCTCGAAAGAGAAAGATTGTGTCTCACACCTTTGCCCCAAAGTCTGTCCTTGAGTTTGAGCCCTATATCCACCAGAACCTCGACCTCTTTGTCAAGCAATGGGATCGTGCCTCCAGCAACCCCGAAGCCGATGGCGCTGGAAAACTGGATTGTCTCTCCTGGTGTGAGTCAAAGAATCTTGAACTACTGTACTTCTCGCCGCTCACACATCTTAGTCAACTATCTCGCCTTTGATGTCATTGCTGATCTCGCCTTTGGCAAGCCATTTGGTAAGTCTGCCAGGATCGGCGTCTCAAGAACTCGGCTAACACATTTCAGGCATGCTCGCTTCTGGAGCCGATATTGCTGAAGTCAAAGCAAGCCCAACAAGCCCAGCTATCTACGCCCCCGCTGTGGAAATCATGAACCGTCGAGGAGAGGTCTCTGCCACCCTAGGTTGCATGCCCTGGCTCAAGCCCTACGCCAAATGGCTCCCGGATCCATTCTTCAGCCAGGGACTCCAGGCTGTCGAGAATCTTGCTGGTATTGCAATTGCCCGTGTTAGCGAGAGACTGGAGCGAGGAGCGGACACGACCCGAAAGGACCTGCTGGCACGACTTATGCAAGGCCGTGATGAGAAGGGAGAGCCGCTTGGACGAGACGAACTCACAGCCGAAGCCCTTACTCAACTTATTGCTGGAAGCGATACGACATCCAACTCCTCTTGCGCCCTTCTCTATCACGTTGTGAAGACACCTGGAGTCCTGCAGAAGCTGCAACAGGAGATCGACGAGGCCACCGCTGGTGAAGGAGTTATCCCGAGCTACGAGTCTGTCAAGCACCTTCCTTATCTCGGCATGTGCATTAACGAGACCCTGCGACATCACTCACCATCTGGAATCGGCCTGCCTCGAGAGATCCCCGCCAAGTCCAAGGGTGTCACCCTCCACGGTCGCTACTTTGGCCCAGGAACAGTTCTTAGCGTCCCCACCTACACCGTTCACCACTCAACAGAAATCTGGGGACCTGACGCTGAGGAGTTCAAGCCTGAGAGATGGGAGAACATCACCGATAAGCAGAAGATTGCTTTTATTCCCTTCAGCCATGGTCCCCGCTCCTGCGTGGGAAGGAACCTGGCTGAGATGCAGATGCGATTGATTGCTGCCACATGGATCAAGAGATATAACATCTTCCTGCGACAAGAAAAGATGGAGACACGCGAGGGTTTCTTGCGGAAGCCTCTGGGAGTCGAGATTGGAGTATCTCGACGATAGAGCGTCTTTCGAGGTCTCAACGCATTTATGAGAATGCCTATTTCATCGTGAGGGAAATGGCGCATTGGTGTATTGATTGGGGGTGGGCAGAGCTCAATCATGGGGTGTGGATTATGCACAAGATGGCATCGCAGAGGCCGGTCATAAGCGGTCATGAAAGAATGTATTTAAATAGTTCAAGATTTTATGGAAGACTTGATAAAGATTTGAAGTTCTTGTGAAGTTATGGTTTTCAAATATATTTCCCTTGCCTTCGCATTACGGTGAGTACTCTGACCCCGGAGAAATCGGGCAAGTGAACTGAATAGCAAGTTCAAGAGCCTGAGGTATTACAGGTACGCGCCGTAAGATAGGATCAAGTTATAATGAGAATTGTATGGAATGAGAATGTTGAATAACGGCGAACTCGCATGTGCTTTGAATGCCAGCGAGTCCGTGGAAAATATATGAAGACCTCGATTCGAGATATCACTCATGGGCGTACTTAGGTGCAGTTCTTCCTTCGATTTAATAACAGCGGTTACCGAAAATACTTCAATAATCCTAGATCTTGGGCTGCTTAAGGCCAAGGGTTTAAGGTATTCTCACTACAACTCTTCCAGTTATATCCTGCCTCTTGAGGCCCTCTAAAACTGTCCCCACCTGATCAAAATCAACCACGGTAACCTTTGGCAAGATCTTCTTGTCAGAAGCTTGTTGAAGAAGCTCCACCATTTGATCCTCCGTCCCTACCGCCACCCCAGTGACAGTGAGTCCTTGAGGCATTATTAGCAAACGTGTTTTTAGACTTTACGGTCAAGAATTGAGTCAACATACCACGAGCCGATAGTAGAGAAGCACCGATGGGAATGTGAAAGTCGTTCCGTGGGAGGCCAACAGTAACGATGAGCCCCATGTTTCGCACCAGACTGGGAGCCATGGTAAAGGCTTGCTCAGAACCCGAGACGACTATAACAGCTGCTGCTCCCTCCCCTGTGAGTTCCTTAACTCTCTCCTCGACATTTTCTTCGACAAAGTCGATAAACTCGTGAGCACCACTTTCGAGACTCAATTCTCGCTTCGCTTTGCCGGAATCGACTGCGATGACCCTGTAACTCCTCAATCTGCTCGCGATCTGAACACCTAGATGGCCAAGTCCACCTCCCGAGCCAGATATGACGACCCAATCGTTCTCGGCCAGACTTGCATCGAGCTTTGATACAGCCCCAGCCATGGTGAGGCCTGCACAGAGAAGCGGCGCTGCGACTTCTCCAGGCACGTCTTCAGGAATTTCCGTAACATACCTGGCATCGGCAATCATGTGTTGCTGCAATGTTCCTGGGACATGACGACCCGTGTTGACTTGCTTCGGGCAGTTGTTTGAGAAGCCTCTCTTGCAGGCATTACAAAGCCCGCAGGCGCTGTAAAGCCATTTAACTCCCACCCTTTTATTCATCAAGGCTGCATCGACTTGGTCGCCGACCTTGACGACGGTTCCCACTCCCTCATGTCCTACGATGGGGTTGTAAGAACCCCACCCAGACAAAGCTCGAATCTCGGATCCACTGTCATATCTGTTAGCCATCGTTTTTAACAGAGGGCTATATGAACCAGTAATTGTTACCAGACACCAGTAAAAGAGAGTTTGACAAGAATCTCGTGGCGACCAGGAGTTCCGACGGGTACATCCGATTGGATACGAATTTGCGCATTCTCTCCAGGGTTCTCAATCAACGCCCCTTTCTGAACTTGGGGAATGGGCGAGTCCATTTTGACGAAATACTGTACAGACGATGTCAATAAGATTGAGATGGGTTTGAGGAAAGCTTCAAGAGGGTTCACCCGCAGTTTGGAGGCTTTGGAGGCTGCTGACGGCTGTTCAACGTTCACCCTCCTGAATAGGCTTAAGTTCCGAGGCGCCGTGCCGATCGACTTGCCGAGTCAACTACCGGCCGAGATGCGACGCACGTACCGGAATAACAAATTGATGCACCCATCCAAGCTAGAGACTACTGAATACCACGGGTGAACATATTTAAAGTGTCTGCAATCCGCTTTTGTAAAGTCAAGTATCATGATTTTAGATCCGAGTGAGTTCTGGAAGAGCATCTTGCTAAGTCATGCATGCACATCATGATTCCTTGACAGAAAGGCCTCACCGCTTTCGGGATAACCTCAGTGACTGTTATGAAGGCAGATAAAGGGGAATGCTTTCGATCATGTCTTGTCTTTATAAATCCGGATACTCACTTCAGGTCATACCATATAGTCATTCACATTGTGACTGGGAGTGACTATTAATCTTCATCTCCATCTCTACCTTTCATTTCCCCAAGAGTCTAGGCGTGGCCGCTGACCTGTTTGGGCTGATACAGCTCCTCAAGATAAGTCACCTCTTCAGGACTCAACTCCTTCCCTCTTGCACCAATGGCCTGCTCAATCCTCTCAACGCTGCTGAAACCAATGATGGGGCTAGTCACCCGCTTGCCGATCCAAGCGAGAGCCACATGAGCCATTGCCCAATCATGCTTCTCGGCCAACTCAACAACGCGTCCAACAATCTTTTTGTCTACTTCGGAGAGCTCGCCTGAGATTTGTTTCTCTCCTTTGCTCCTCTCTGTGGTGCCAAATTGTGCAGGTGGTCGGGCTAGATGGCCTCTGCAGAGCGGTGCCCATGGAATGATGCCCACGCCGGTGTCGTTGCAGTAGCGGTTCATCTCACGCTCTTCTTCACGATAGAGAAGATTGTAATGGTTTTGCATGCTGACGAACTGGGTCCAGCCGTTCTTCTCGGCCACGAACTGCATCCTCGCAAACTGGGTGGCCCACATGCTGCTCGCACCGATATATCTCACTTTTCCGGACTGGACGAGATCATGCAGGGCTTTCATTGTCTCTTCAATTGGGGTCCTCTCGTCGAAACGGTGAATCTGGAGAAGATCGATGTATTCGGTGTCAAGTCGTTTCAATGATGCCTCGACCTGGTTGAAGATGGCAGCCCTGGACAAGCCAAACTGGTTTTGGTAGTCTTTGGAAGCATCAAACTCGGATCTATACACAAAGTTGCGCGCCTCTGCCATGGCGTCAGTATTAAGCACTGAATATGAAGGTTGTGGGTCAGGAATGGTACCTGGCTCTTCTCCGACGGCCCAACGACATTTGGTCAGGATAATGACCTTGGATCGTGGGATCTGGAACTTCTTCAAAGCTTTCCCGACAATTTCCTCCGATGCACCATTACTGTAGACATTGGCAGTGTCCCACGTGTTGAGTCCACGATCATATGCAGCCTTGAGAAGAGCCAACGCCTGCGATGGAGCAGGTATGGTCAGTTAGAGTGAGTGACGGGAGATGTTTAACAGCTCACCTCATCCTCTCCAATAACCCAAGGAAGGGTTCTCTTATCACCAAAACTCATGCATCCAAAGATGGGGACCGAGATTCGGAGGCCGGATTTACCGAGCTGGCGGTACTCGCACTTGGACGCCTCAAGAGACTCCTTGAGTCGAGGCGGAAGGTTCTGAGAGGACATCTTGGGAATTCAAGTCAATTCGCGATTGTAGAAAATGTACAGGACAAAGAGAAATCACTGTCGGAGGAGAAATGAGCGCAAAAAGCGTGATATCATCTCGATACCCTCATTCTCGGTTGCATCAGCCGCGGGGAACATGACGCGACTGGTGGAATTGTATTCCGCCAAACAGAGGGTATCCTTCATAAGACGCCACAACACAACGTGTTGATTGCAGCACTCAAGAGGCACAGCAACTAAGCCACAGGTATCGACCATGTCCCATCTCCCCGCGAGGTCTCGCCCCCCGCGAACACCGGCCCAGCCGACCGAGCACACCCACTAACCCACCAAGAATCTCGCTAGAACCATTGTATTTGCGGGGATTTGTGGGGGAGGGTCCCATCGGCAGTTACTCTCGGATCCTTCGCGGGTGGTGGGACACCTGATCTGCTTCTCAATCAAGGCCCGGGCATTGGATCAGTTTCCTCCCTGTCTTTGTCTTTGAACCCATTCTTGTCAAACCAGCGCATGCACGAGCCGGCTCATCTCTTACCATTATCGATATCATCTTACCGAAAGATTGGGAACCCTCGTGACAATGCAACCGCAACCTGTCAAGGCTACCAGGAAACGGGTCCCCAGAGCTTGCGACCTGTGCCGGTTCCGAAAAGTCCGGTGCATCCTCGAAGCTCCGGCCCAGCCCTGCGTCAACTGCAAACACAATGGGAAGCAATGCACATTTAATCGACGACATGGAATGGCGTAAGTTAGCTCCAAGACTCCCCTTGAAGCGACTCGTCGCTTACCAAGCTTCTATAGGTCGCGTAATCCACGAAATGGCCCCCCGACTCCGAAATCCATCGCGAACCCGACCGCCGGAAGCCCAAGCCTCGGAGAGTCCTCGGAACCTGATCAATTCCTGATGGGATGCACCTCCCCTTCGACGAACAAGCCTTCGACGCAATCCAATTATACTCAGCCTGCCAAACAACGCGACCCAATCACGGCGACGGATACCTCGGATGTCTTCTCAATGACGGTTGGTGTTGATGCCAATCAGTACTCTGCGGAGGTAGCCAGAAGACCCGGAACAACATGCCATCCTGATTATTCTTTCCTACAAGCTCCCGATACTAAGAGCCTCCTGCCTCAAGACCTCGCCTTTCTCACTAGCCAGGGATGCTTCATCGTACCCCACAGAGCAGCTCTCGACGAGTTCATGCAGCAGTACTTTCTGCATGTTCATCCCATGCTACCAATTCTCAATGAAAAGGACCACTGGCAAGCCTACAACTCACAAGACTCACAAGGCCATGGGGGTATGTCCATCCTGGTATTGCAGGGACTCTTGTTTGTTTCGTCCGGGGTAAGATTTTTGTTGTCCTCGTGAGACTCATCATCTGACATGTGAGCGCAGTTCATGTCACTGGAAACTATCAAGTCATTGGGGTTTCGCACAGTCCATCAAGCAAAGCTCGCATTCTACCGACGAGCCAAGGTATGTCTCACTCTGTCCTTTATCTGATCACGGTAGCTGACACTAGTAGCTTCTTTACGACTTCAATTGCGAAAAGTCTTCCATCTCCATCGCTCAAGCTGCATTGCTTCTGGCGCAAACTCACTTAATCCCACACTGCCTCGCCGGCAACAAACCACTGGGATCAATTTGGCTCGGCGTCGCCATCGCATACGCCCGTGATGCCAAAGCCCATTGCTACTTCTCATTAAAGACAAAGAGTCTCGCCGAGCTCCCCAAATTCCAGAAGCTACACAACACTCTCAAACGACTATGGTGGTGTTGTATCATTTGTGACAGACTATTGCCACTCACTTCGCGTCAAAACATCAAGATTACCAAGGCCAACTTCAGCTTCTCGGGATGCCCGCCTCTTGGAAGCGCAGATCTCGCTGACGAGTCATACGGCTCTGACGTTTATGATCCTACCACAAAGCTCGTTCACGCCGAGATTCTCTCAAAACTAGTCGACCTCTGTCTCATTCTCACCGATGTTCTCACTGTCACATCCGTGTTTCATAACAATCCATCCTGGATCCTCTCTAGAAGACTAGCAGGCTTGAACGACGCGGGTCTTTGCCAGATGGCACTCTCCCGATGGTACAGTTCATGGGCCGATGTCAAATCGACAATCCTGGAGCGAACGAACGAAAGCGATTTTACAGGGTCTTCTACCTCATCCATAACCCTCTTTATCAACCTGGTCGAGATGTACTATCAGTAAGTTGCACCTTGTTGAAGGCAAAGGCATGAAGGGCGATGAGCTAACAGAACAAGGTCGGCGAGACTTTCTCTCTGCCACTATGACATACTGCGCTGCAGGATCATATCTACACCTGAATCTCATAACAAGTTGATCACGCAAAGAGAAGAACTCCAGGGCGCAGCGGCAAGCGTGACAGATTGTCTTCTAGAACTGGGTCGGCTGGGGCTCACACGCTGGTTACCCATGACTGCGTAAGTTAAACCCCGTCTTCGGTTGACATTCACTGACCAAAATCTAGAATCGGATGCACTGCATTCCCGCTAGCTCTACACATGATCGACGTTGAGCTTCTTGGCCCAGGGCATGACAATGCACACTCACAGACGGCTGTGCAAGCTTTTGATCGGAAGCAGCAACAGGTCAAGGTCCTCCTCGAAACAATGAGTAGCTACAGACAACGCTACTACATTGCAGATTGGGTCATGAGCACCATATGCCACGTCGTCAAACTTGCCAGCCAGCAGTTCCCAGGACTGTCGTCAAGTGAGGGCGTCAAAAACTCCTCTCGGGCATACTGGGCAGATATACTGCTCACTCAACCTAGCTATTACTTGCGACTTGCCATGACAGTGGATCTGAGCATCAGCCATGGAAAGCTTCCAGATGATTCCGATTTTCCTCCCTCTTTGCGACAATCATCGCATGTGGACAAGCCCTTGAGTCTTCACTCAGACGCCGCGCCGAACTTCATGCCAACGACTGATGTTGACAATCGAGTGGTGGACCTCTCAGAAATGGAGGGAATGGAGACGGCTGGAAAGATTGGCGAACCCATTGAGGAAAATGCGGGCGAAGATGCAACTATCCCACAACCACAGATGTCAACAGACCTCGCGGATCTCCCCGTCAGCGCATCCAACGAGAATGGGATGTCATCAGAGGATTTCACTGCTGCACTCGATCTTGAGATGCCCGAAATTCCTTTAATGAGTCTCGATGACTTGCACATTATGGTTTCAGGCACCGCAGATAACTCTTGGCCTTATAAACTCCTCGGCTCGTCTTCAGGTGGCTCTACGGCGTGGGACTGCTTTGCATGGACGGGGAACGGCATGGGTGGGTCAGATGGATCAGGAGGCTTTCTTGAGGAGCTTGATACATATCTCGGGGCGGATGATTATAGAGAGGGAGGCTTATCTGCTGGCCTAGCTATCTAAAGCAAGAAGGGAGCGTTATTACAGCGCGGAACATTATGACTTGATGTAACAATTTACTGTAAAATCCCCAAGACCCCGTTCTCCTCATCCGGCAAAACATCTCTAAACATCTGAACTATGAATCTGACTTTCGTCGTTGACCAAGTCTTCTCCAGGGACTGTTTTTGTTCAAGTACTTGATCCTTGAAATTGGCCCATTGACTGTCGCTGTGACCCTTTGAGATTGCCTGTACGGCGACACATTCAAGCCTTGGAAATTGATGGAGACTGTGGGCCAACTCGGCCAAATCACCCCATATGTGTGACTCAGTACCCCGAAATACCCTAAGAGTGAATTCTTGGATGTCGCGAAGAAGAGTTTCTGTCAAGCAAGCAGTCGCCGAACGAGACATGCTCATATTGATGGGCGAGTCCCAGCAGCGGCAGATAGCATTCTCATCCAGTTTGAGTGTTTGTATTGCCGGGAACTCTTCGAGATCAGGCGTGGAAATAAGATTTCCTCGGTTCGGCCACTTGCAACGAGAAAATGCACCTAGATGGATGTCCAGAAATTTGATCTTGAGGTTGGCATCAAGAGTGCGAAGTGCTCGCAGCATATGAGGCACAGAAAGGTGTCTTGCCACAGGGTCAGGATAGCGGTAGTTCTCTGACGCGTATCTGAAATGCTCAAGGTTGGGAGCCATGGCCACCAACTGGGATAGAAACATTTCACCCCAGTCACGAGTCTCCAGAGCGCATTCTTGAAGTTCAATGTGGCGGAGAGTGTCGAGAGTTGGGTGCATGCGGCCAAACTGCTCCTGTCCAAAGAACGAGTCGTGCAAGTTTGTGACTCCCCGTATCAGTAATTGTCGCAGATTGGACGTGGCGTTGAGTAATAGAGCAGTGTCGATGCTGGGGCGAGTGAATGGCATCTCGGTTGTGTCCTGTCTTCCTAGCTCAAGATGGTGAAGTTTCAAAAGCTTGCTGACTCTTCGGAATCGTTTATAGAGAAGCGGGTGTTGGTTGCCACGTTTAGTCCCCTTCTTTGGGCTGTAGAGTCTCAGCGTCTCGAGGTTTGGCGACATGGCGATGATGAGTTCCACGCAGACATCCTCGAGTATCACATCTTGTTCGGCAACTCTCCCGAACCTGGAGATGTCATCTCCCTGGTAGAACATGTGCAGCTCATGGGCAGCTGAACTCAGAACCTTTAACTCCTCGGCAGTCCCCTCGCAGAATCCCATAAGAGGTTGGCAAAATTCCCTCACTTCTGTGGCAAGGTCTGGTCGGCTGGAAAGAGTCCGTACAAGCTTCGGCAAATTAATCGATTCGTGCGCGAGAGTGCGATATGCTAGAGGTTGCGCTATTTGTCGAAAGATCCTCGCCGTGCCGCTGAGGTTAACGAGGGCCTTGGGACCTTCATTGCTCGAGTCATGAGGTTCTGATGGCAGCAAATCCTGGCAGATTTGCTGTAAAAGTTCGAATGGAAATGTTTCTAGCCCAGTTTTGGGCGAAACTTCTGCGCATAGACTCATGGTTTAGCGTATCGGAATGGTGGCTGTTGCGATGCTTATCAGATCTTGGGAGTCGTGGATGACGTGGATGACCTGAAGGAATGGAGAAGTGGGGATCGGCATTCTCCCCGGGATCGCAACCTGGTATCTCCTTGCTTACGCGAGGACTTCCAGAGCATACCTACCTACATATCCCTATTATTAGAGCATTATCTAAACTTTAACAAAAATCATACAGAGTACAAGGATATGTTAATCTCTTATCTTAATTTTAGTGAGCCTAGGAAGAGACTAATCATACTTGGTCTAGATCCTCGCCCAGCACATAATGGCAGTCCCCTCGCAAGCAAGGAGATCTTGGTCTCCTTTTTGCTATTATCATGACTTGGCTTTCACATGAGAATTTACAAAGACGAAAAAAGGTAGAGAGGGGGTTCTCCATACTACCGTCATCCTTCACAGCGAACCCACCTGCGAAATATATCCTGCATCGATAGAGGTTGAACGAAGATGTAGTTCCCAATCATATTGGCTCTGTGAATGAATGCACTACTCACTATGCGCCCTGAACCATGCGGAAAAGATTCCTAATGTAGGTATGGTACAGGATCGGGTTGAGATACCCGACAGATTCGAGATCGGGTTCGTCGGTCCGATCGCGGAGCATACCCTGCCAAACTATTCCCACCCAGGCCACACTAGGTTGGGATATATGAAGGCAATTGAATTAGTCCGTTAACTATCAAGATAGCTTAACCGAGGCCTCTTCCTGGCTCTGCTAGATGATTCGGGGAGCTGGAACCGATCTCCTAACCCTCATCTGGAGTACCCCGAGCAACTTGGGCTGTAGGTGATTACAACTCAAGGATGATAACAACAGTTGGCTGTAGGATATAAAGGCTTGCAAGAGAAGCATCACCACATGGGTAAATACAGTTCAGTTTAGCATCATCATGAAATCCTTCACTGTCGTACTCGCCTCGTTAGCAGGCCTCGCTCAAGCCTCTCCTTATGGCCCTGGCCCCCGAGAATGCTCAGCAGAGAATATCGACATCCCACCCATCTTTGGGGTCGAGGTTGTCTCTATTCAAGCAACCATCATGTTCAACGAAACCGTTCTAGCCCCTGACGGAACCATGTCAAATGCATTCCCCGTGGACCGTAACCTCACTGGCTTGTCCTATTGCAATGTCACGGTCACTACTCGCCACCCCGGCTACGTCGAGGGAGGCATCAGCACCGGCGTTTACCTGCCTCTCAAGGGCTGGAACGAGCGCATGCTGGGAATTGGTGGTAGTGGCTTCGTTGCGGGAAACTTGCAAGCTGCTGTACTCGCTCCTATTGCGTCTGGCTGGGCTACCGTGTCTTCATCGGCTGGGGTTTCGGTGGGCACAATGGCCAACCGGACAACTGAGGTTCAAAACTCGGACGCTTGGGCTTTGCGCAGTACTGGCAACGTGGACCTCGAAGCTCTCGCCGACTTCGGGTATCGTGCTCTCGGCGATGCTGCCGCTATCAGTAAAGCAGTCGTTGAGAGTTTCTATGGACAACCTCCCCGATACCGCTACTGGAACGGCTGTTCGACTGGCGGGCGGCAGGCTTTGATGCTGGCGCAACGGTACCCAGACGCATACCATGGCCTTCTTGGCAGCTGCCCTGCAATCAACTGGGCCAGGTTCCTGTCCACCGATATCGTGCCACAGCTCGTTATGCGGGACGTGGCTGGGGACAACGTCCCGGCCCCTTGCGAATTCCGGGCCATCACTGCTGCCGCACTGAAGGAATGTGATGGATTGGACGGTGTCGTGGATGGGTATGTCACAGACCCAGAAGTATGCAAGTTCAACGCTTCCTCCGTCCTAGGCGAACAAATCGACTGCCCCGATCTCCCGGGTGGCACAACCACAATCTCTAAAGCTGCTGTGGCAGCCGCCGAAGCTGCTTGGGCAGGATATCACACCGTCGACGGCGAGTGGCGCTACTACGGCGTCAGCCGGACCACCAACATCACTGGAGGTGGTACCCTTGCCAGCACTGCCTGCCAAGCGAATGGTACCTGCAACCTGGCACCCTTTGGCATTGCCAATAACTGGGTCAAGAACTTCCTCATGAAAGACCTCGAGGCCGATCCCATGACTTTGACTCTTGCCGAGTTCGACCGCCTCTGGCAGGTTTCGGTTCAAGAGTGGGCTTCGTTCTTGGCCACCGACGACCCAGACCTACGTCCCTTTCACAAGACCGGTGGAAAGCTCCTCGTATGGCACGGCCTGGATGACATCCAGATCTATGCGGGTGGAACAGAGGAGTACTACAACCGAGTTCTCGCCGTCGATTCAAATGCGACCGACTATATCCGATTCTTCCAAGCTCCTGGGATTGGCCATTGCTCTGGCGGAGCTGGCGCATATCCTGGAGAGTCTTTGCAATCTCTCATAGACTGGGTTGAGAAGGATACGGCACCCGACACTCTGTATGGCCGTACTGCAACTGGCAAGGAACGCCCGCTCTGTCTGTACCCTAAGAAGGTTGTTTATAATGGTGGGAAGAACACAGATGATGCTAGCTCTTATAACTGCGTTTAAGGCTTTGCAGGTTAGATATCGGCTTTCTCTCATGCAGAGTAATGAAAATTCGTTTAAAGGCACCTTATTAAGTAAAGAGAGCAGGTAATAAAAGTGTAGTTTTACATAGGTATTACTAACATCATTTCTTCAATGCCACTGTCCTTGAGCAAAATAGTCATACGTCTGCATTGGCAACTGAGGTTCCCCAATATCCAACAGGACACAGAAAGAACAAGAATAAAAACAGAAGGGAGTATTATATCCCCCATAGCATAATATGCACCGAAATGGGAAAAAGAAATGAGCGGAAACACACAGCCTGGAATCAAATCCAGAGTTGTCGGTACACCTTGGGGATTATGTGTGGCGGGAATTAACCCTATATCACTTGAATGAAAAGCGTTAGCATAGGTTTCCAATGATGTTGAGAACTCAAACGAAGAAGAGCTTAGGTAGCATACAGGACAAGTTCAAAACAACCTATGGAAACCTCTAGTATAGAAAGGTGCTGCCCAACCAGACCAGTCAAGAGCAGGATTACGGTAAGGGCATCACTAGCAACAGTTGCAATAAGAAGCCTAGTAGCATATTAATATAAATACAAGTTACGTTACTTTTATAAACTTGCCACTGGCTATATATATCTTGAAAGAAAGGTGTCTTAGTAGTAGTTGAATATTTCAAGTCAGGGCACTTACAAAAGTTGGCTAACTTAGCTTCATTTTCCAGGATGCGAATGAGGGCTGCGAATGCCATTTTGCGTTAGGAAGAGACAGTTGGAAATCATTTTCATCAAGAGAGGAGGGGAACCACGGTTATGTAGCTAGCTATCCGGTCACGCTTCCTTGGCGTGATTTCAGCTGTGGCTGTGGCTTAGCCGCGCCATGCATTCCCAAGATTTGGTTTCTTGAGGGGTAAATAAACATGTCAACCCTTCTCCTTCTCCCTGATCTAATCCTCTATCACTCACAGTTGAGTGGTGCAACACGACAAGGACGATGACGGAACCAGATATGTACCACCAGCTGCCCCTTCCTAGCCCGACAACCTCGATACGTCTTGTTCGCATAGAGCCCGGCTGGCCAGGAGACCAGCTTCAAGTGCACCTCTTTGTAATCGCAGATCGAAAAACAGCACCACCATGCGAAGCCCTCTCTTATGTCTGGGGCAAAGAATCATGTATAGAACCTATTCTGTGCAACGGAGCACCCAGGACTGTGACGGCGAACCTAGCATCAGCTCTGGGCGCTCTGCGTCTACTTCCCGCCATAGGGGACCTTGCACAACACGGTGTGGAGGTCATGGACGAGGCCCATGTCCTACATTCTAGCAAACGCCCTTGGAGGGGCTTCGCCCGCAACCGCTACGAAGCAGAGGCCATTGAGTCGCGCCGCGCCAAGGGCGACTCATATAACACCTCAGGTCTACTGGTTCGGATCGATGCTCTATGCATTAATCAGGACGACCTGGGGGAGTGTGCAGAACAAGTTAAAGGCATGCGCGATATCTACCATGTTGCTCAGAGTGTACGCATCTGGCTAGGCACGAGGCTTGTCACATCAGATGGCTCACCTCCTCTCCTCCCAGAAATGAAGACAACTCGAGTGGATAGAATGCTTAATCGCGTTCGCTTGGCCGAATGTGGCCACATGCCTGTTGTGCTGAGCTTTCTCACACAGGCCCTAAGGAACGAGGCGAGGCTCAGCGCTACCCGTGAACCTCATCAGCCGGGTTTTAGAGCATTCGGATTCCCACCTCACGAAGCTCCCGAATGGTCTATTTTGGCAGCGTTTTTTGAACAACCTTGGTTCCATCGGGTCTGGATCGTGCAGGAAGTTGCTATGGCTCAGAAGGCAACTATCATCTTGGGGGACTGGGAAGTGGAGTGGGAGCCCTTCGCACGAGCCGTCGATGTTCTGAGATGTTCTAGGATGGATATCCCATGTTCAGTGAGAAGAGGGTTTTTCCGCTGGTCGATGAAGGAACTTCATTGGAAAGGCCTGTCTCTCCACTCAGCCCATTATCTTGGCCACATCCGCCAGTGTCTCCCAAATCGGAAAAACAACCTTCTGGACCTTCTTTGCAACGGACGTCAACGGAATGCTACGAAGCTTGCAGACTGCATTTTTGCCATGTTGGGAATGGCCGATGAAGTTCTGGACTTCGATCCCCACCTCCTGTGCTCTGGTTGGAATGCCCAAGCTCTGTTAAGACTTGTCACCATCGACTACACCAAGCCGTCAACGCACGTATTTCGCGACGCGACACGGTTCATTATCCTAACCCAGGCTACCTTGCTACCTCTTACCATGGTAGAATACGCCGACGAGCAGGCTACTGCCGATCGCCCGTCATGGGTCCCGTCATGGGCCCAGCCCCCAAGATCGCCGCCGTTTTGGTTAGGCCTAGACGCGAGGGGGATCTTCAATGCAGGCTTTGGCCAGAAGACGCGGATAGAGGCCGGCCAACACTCTAACGAGCTTTGTGTTTCAGGTTTCGCATTCGACAAAATCCAAGCTATGGGTGTTGAGATGAAGAACACATGGCAAACTGTCATCAACGCTCCCTCAAGCTCGAGCTCGCATTACCCTCCACAGGAGGAAGAGATCAATTTCGTGGCATCAGCATGGGGCTTGTTCCAGTCCATGCAAAGCGCTGGAGCGTGGCCACGCCAGTCCAGAAATGCTACGTTAAACGACTTCATCTATACCCTCTGCGCTAATCAGTTTGGGGAACTTGAGAGTGGAAGAGCCGACTCGTCTGACGCAGTCACCAGATCCGCTACGATCTGGCTAGAGTATTTCATACCAGGATTCCCGAGGTTGAGCTCCTTCTTCAGTAAAGCATGGCATATGGTCCAGACGGGCTATGACTATGCCGCCCCAGGGCTATTATTTCAAACCCTTCTTCTCAAAACTTGTGTCGAACGACGCTTCTTTCTAACATCGTCTGGATACATGGGCATCGGTCCCTTTTCAATCAAAGAAGGTGACCAAGTTGTGGTTTTCCCTGGCTTGGAGCTTCCACTGGTCCTCCGACCAAGCCCGAGAGATGCGGGGAAACATGTGGTTGCTGGACCTTGTTATGTGCATGGTATCATGGACGGGGAGGTTATCACGGAGTTTGGTGACAAGCCGTTGCAACTTTTTACTTTACTATAACAGCTATGCAATCAGAACCTTACACCAGCAAGTACTTGCCGCAGCGAGGGTCATTTACGTATCAGTGAAGGATTACACTGGGGCTGCTTAATTATGCGCGAAGCCCGTGTTATGACCTTGTACTTTGAAAACGCCACTGTGCGTTACTAAAGACCATTCTACGAACATTACATAGCATACTTAAAGTAAGGATTCTTACGATCCGTGGTGTCCTGCTCTCCCAACTCTCGACCCTGTCGCTCCTGTTCCTCTTCGGACAGACCACTCTCGGCCAGAGCACGCGACCGACGTCGGTTCTCGTAAACGTACCAACACCTCCAGGCGATGATGACGAAAATCTGGCCGCCGAAACAAGCAGAGCAGGCAACTGTGCCGCCGACGTAGCGAGGGGCATCCTTGGTCCGGAAGACCTGGGCACCGGCCATGTTACCCACACAGTAGGCGATCAGGGTCAGTGAGGACACAACAGTTCGCTTGGTGCCTCCAGCGACGTTGGAGGTGACTGGAAGGAGGAGGGCAAATATTAGAATGAGATAAACAAGCGTGTCCAGGGATCAAAACTTACTCATGCTCCAACCGAGGAACAGGGAGAGGGAGAAGACGACAGTGATGTCGAACATGCCCCATTTAAGCCACTTGTGCTCAGGTGTGTTGGGCAGCAGAGACATTACTAGAACACCCACAAATGGGAGAATGCAAGAGATGATCATAATGTACATGCGCTGGTTCTGGAATTTGCGGAGGTAGAAGGCGACCGCGATGAAGACGACGACATACATGGCTGCATTCATTAGTTTCCAGCTTCCATACTTTACTTATCTCGGCGATTGCACATACCGTTACGGGGGAGACCCCAAAGCATAGATTCCCAAGTGCTGAATCCAAAGGTCTGGTAGAGCAGAGCGCTAAAGGTGGTGATGCCGCTGCAGCCAGCCCATTAGCCTCAGAACGTAATTTATCTCACATCCTATAACTTACCCGTTAGGAATGCAGGCCAGGAAGGTGTTGGCAAAGACAAAGTAGACCTGAGGGTCTGTGAAGCACTCCTTGAAGTGATCCCATCTCCAAGCCTTGCCAGTGCTCTCTTCGCCAGTCTGGTTCTCACTCACGCGTGCAGCTCTATTACACGAGTTAGTTTAATTGTCTCGAATCTTGCTGTCTGAGGTCAAACGGTGACTAGCATCAGGGAATACCTACGCCATTCTTTTCTCCTTCTCGCTCAACCACCGAACCTCCTGGGGGGTTCCAAGGATGAAATAGCAGCCCACGGAGCCGGCAAGGGTCAAGCCACCGAGGAACAGCGAGATAGTGCGCCAGGCCGCGATATGGCCTTGAGCCGTGGCGTAGCGAGCAATTCCGTAAAGCATTAGGTTGCAGACGATGGTGAAGAAGCCTTGGGAAGACTGCCAAAATAATGATCGGTTGGCATGCTCGTCAGTTCGGTACCAGGCGCCGGTGATGAGGAGGAAGCCGGGAGAGATATTGCACTCGAAAAAGCCCTGGAGGGCTCGAAGGGCCATGAGCTGAGACCAGTTATGGCATGCGCTAATGCAGAGCAGGCAGATAGCTTTCGGGCGTTAGCTTTTGTCTAGATTTCTGTTAACAGATGGGAGAAGTTCTTACACCAGCCGACCATGTAGATAGTCAAAACGCGGCCGAGGTTATATCGCTGTAGAAGCCAGGTTGAAGGAAACTCGCCGATGAGGTAAGTAAGGTAGAAGCTGGTTGAAGCCTTGTCAGAGATGCGGTCCTATCCCTGGGGTCAACTGAACGGGATTTGTTCTTACATGGTGGTCAACCACTGAAACTGCTGGCCGACCAATCCGACATCATCGTTCATGCCAAAGAGCTGCCAGGTTGTGTTAGAGCCAAGAGAAAGTCTGGAGATTCAAAATGCCCTTACAGCCTGGATACTGATGGAGGTCTTGTCGGTTTGCTGGATACCGTACATGAAAAACCTAGTCCGAGGTTAGTCAACTTCAACAGATGCAACGCAGCCGGGAGCACGGGACTTACATCATCGGGATAAGGTATCGATCGATCTTGCGAGTCAGAGCCTTGTATTCCGCCTCGCTGTACTCTGTAAGGGAGAAAAGTCAGAGTCGGGCCTCAGTCTGATGCCACGCAAGGAACGGGGTGCATACCCTCCGACTCCCCGGCCGTAGTAGTGGCGACGGGTTCAAGACCGATATCCTTCTCATCTTTGAGATCCGGGATAGACTTCTGGTCAGACTCGTAGGTGTTGGAAGGGTTCGCATCCTGTGACGCCATGGTAGGCTTGCTTTGCACAGTGGTCGGTGTTAGGTGGAGGGCTGCCTAGTCTGGTGCTCTGGTGTTGCTGTTTAGGCACTGAACAGAGGCTCTTGAGCTCGTTGTCGATCGAGCAGAAGCAATGTAGGATGAAGTCTTATATACATATATATGCACAGACATCTAAAAATCCTGGGGTAAAGATAGCCTTGGCCGGAACCACGAGTTATCCCTTATCTGGAGACGGTTCTCCACTGTATACATCGTGAGAGCGGGGGACATCCCTGCCCTTACTCGCGGACAGGAAGATGACAAAAGTCGCGATATTCACACGCCCGCAGGTTAGGTATACCATTTACAAGTGCATCTCGCATGCTGCAGGGACCGTTCGTCTTTCCAGTCATGCATCCGGTTCTCTGGCTCGAGGTTTAGAAGGAGTGGGGTGAGAAATTCTGCTCTGGTTCTGGTGGCTAGCAGATCCGCTCCCCTTTCATCACTGCGCTTACTCCCAATTGGCCCAACAATCCCCTCCCAGTATCGGCGTTACCCAAGCTCGCCTCGTTATCTCAACCCCTCTATCTTATCTTGTGAAGAAAAACCGGACCAGAAGTCCATGATTAGCGACGCGAGCATACAGTTCCGGTGCTTGTATCAGTTAGAAAACTTGCCAGCGAATGCGCCAGGCTATAGGTGGTTCTATGATATTGATCAGGAATTCCTATGGTCACTTCCTTCTCCCCTGGTCACTGTATCTATCTGACCCCCCGGCAAGATATCCCAGAGGCTCCCGATGTGGCAACCAAACGCTTCGGCAATCCGCGTTCAAGGCTCAAGATGTCGCGGGAAACGCCGAAAGTGCGGGGTGCGTGAACGGCCCCGCGAAGGTGAACGATATGCTCCTAATCGCATCGAACGGACGCGAGTCAATCGCCTCTCGCAGGATTTATCTATTCCCGAACATTGGAGATAGGCCGGAAGCACTTCCGGAATCCGGCGCGGACAGTAATAAGACCTTGGTACTTGAGCCATCTAGCAGCGACACACTGTCGCACGATCTCATTATCACTTGACTGTGCCTTAGTCACCACCATGTCTGACCAAGGACCCATCCCCGTTCCCAACTCTACTAAGCCGTTCTGGCGAACTCAGCTCCATGAGCTGGACAGCCACTGTAGCACTCCAGATCTCCCTACCGAGAGTGATATTGTCATCGTGGGTGCTGGCTTCGCCGGTGCCGCTCTGGCGCATTATCTCTACGCCGACAACCCCTCCCCGCCCTCTGTGGTGATCCTCGAGGCAAGAGAAGCGTGTTCCGGTGCCACAGGCCGCAATGGTAAGTCTATTCCCTTCTACTGAGGTTGAGGCGACTGAAAGGAGAGAAAAGAGCATGCTAACTTTGCATTGCAGGCGGCCACTTGAAGCCGGATGTCTACTTCGGTCTCCCTAAGTATATCAAGAAGTACGGCGTGCGCGCGGCAGTCGAGGTAGCCAATTTTGAGGCCTCACAGGTTCATGCGGTCAAGGAGCTCGTTGAGAAGGAAAAGATAGACTGCGAGTTCACCCTTACCCGAGCTTGTGATGCCACGCTCGATGAGAGTCTCTCAAATGAGACCGAGGCTGCCTTCAAGGAACTAGTCAACTCAGGGGTGGCGAACCTGAAGGATGTTTACTACACGCCTCGGGAACAGGCTGAAAGGGTATGATTTCTCCGCTCCGGGTTGATGAATTTTTGCTAACCACCGCCGTCGATCAGGTCTCAGGCGTCAAAGGTGCTTTATCGTGCTTCACCTTCACCGCTGGCCACATCTGGCCCTACAAGATGGTGATGCATCTCCTGAAGGGCGTCGTGGATAAGGGGGCCAACCTACAGACTCACACCCAGGTTACCCGGGTGTCTGACAAACCCCTACCCGATGGCCGATGGGAGGTGGCCACTGAGAGAGGAGCAATCAGGGCCAAGAAGGTCCTACTCGCTACCAACGCCTATACCCCGCGTATAGCCCCTGAGTTCAAAAACCATATCGTCCCCGTCCGTGGCATCTGCAGCCGCATCGTCGTGCCCAAGGGCAAGACGGCGCCTTTTCTCCCTCAGACGTACAGCGTCCGCCACGGACCCGCCATGTACGACTATCTCATTCCTCGGAACGACGGGAGCATCATTGTCGGAGGTGGAAAGCCCAGATTTTGGTCTGATCGATCACATTGGTACAATGTGTGGGATGACAGCAAACTCATCGAGCCTGCCAAGTCTCACTTTGATGGTCTGATGCAGAGGACCTTTATCGGTTGGGAGAACAGTGGCGCCTACACGGACAAGGTCTGGACAGGAAGTAAGTTAAACCCGCTCCCGTCTTATTTAGCAGGATGATGAGACGCTAATACAAGTTGGCCGATAGTCATGGGTTACAGTTCGGACTTTATGCCTTACGTTGGAGAAGTGCCCGGCAAGCCTGGCCAGATGGTTCTCGCTGGATTCTCCGGACATGGAATGCCATTGATTCTTCTATCAGCAAAGGCCATCGTACAGATGATTCGCCAGGGCAAGTCGTTTGAGGAGACTGATGTCCCTTCACTATTCAAGGCGACCAAGGAGCGGCTGGAGAGCACTAAGAACGAGATCATCGAGGGGCATGACGCGGAGCAGAAGCAGATGAAGAGTAGGCTGTAGGATATAACAAGCTATGAATGCCCAGTACACTTGGAATATAGTCATGATCTTCTTAATACTGTATTTTGGGGGCGATGTTACTGCAAGAATCCATGAGGAAAACATATTAATATATACCAACTATCATTAATACATATATCGCTGAGAGAACTCAAAGGGCCTGTTTCAAATTATGTGACGTGGAACTATGTGAGCAGGTTTGTCCCATGGCCATTTGCCCAAAACAACGAACGATGTGCGTGCGTGCCGGTGACTGCAACAGCAATAAATCTTGAACATCAATACTCACAGCATATTAAACATGGACTGAGCTCTCGGTATTGGAATGATTCTTTACGTTTTTGTTCATTCTTTTCTTCGGATGAGTTACTGGAGATTTATCAAGGTACTGTTCTGCCAGGTCCACGCATTTCCTATCTCTCACATTTGACTCCATGACTTTACTTCGGAGAGTAATTAACAATGCCATCTGCTAGTGCCGGGAGGTCATCAGCAATAACCTCCATCTCTCCAAAGATCTCAGGACAGGACTCCTTCTCCCACAGGGAAACCCAGGCCCCCTTGAAACTATTGGTTGATGGCACGTTAGTCTCAATCATCCTTGATCATGACGAGCACTGGGACGACTTACCCGCAGTGTCGGGCACCGGCAGTGTCCCAGATATGCGCAGCTCCAAACCAAACATCAAGATTCTCCTTGGGAAACTTGTCAAGGATGTACTGGTACGAGTCAGGGGCCGGCTTGCCCACTCCAATGGTGTCGCATGACACAAAGTTGTCCGATGGAAAGTCCACGCCGCCTGCAGCGAGATATCCAGCTACACGCTGGGTGTCGCCAGAGGTGAGAGCCCACACGTTAAAGCCGCCGCCGCGCAGCTTCTCAAAGCATTCTTTCAGACCCTCGCGTGGCTTGAGTTGGCGGTAAGCGGCGAGCAGGAACTCGCGATCCTCGTCGGTGGCAAACTTGCGCGGCTCCTGAATGCCAGCCTGCCACAGTGTGCGGTAGAAGATTGCGCGGAAGATGTCAAAGAATTTGATATACTTGCCCCCGGAGAGACTCATGTAAGTGTACTCTTTCTCACCGGCCTCCATCCAGGCGTACCCGAAAATCCGGGGTCCAACATTAGCGGCCCTCAGGCGATCGCCTAGTCGGGCCTCGATAGCCTCATAATAGACCTCGTACGAGACCAAGGTCCCTGAAAAAAAAACTCAGCATTACGCTCTTCAGCAGTTACGAGGAGACACTGGGTTCTCCAGGGTTCACTCACCGACGACGTCGAAGACAACGTGCTTGTTCTCAGAAGACATTAGGATTGAAGGTACAAGGAGTTGTTTAGGAAAAGGGGCGATGGAAGACTGAGTGGCTTGATTGACTACTCTTGCTCAATCGAATATTAACCATGTCGATGGCTTCTTCTCTGGATTATTATCTGGGGTACTGATAATCTGGCACACAGGACCCTGCCCGGAGAACCGCGCTTTTATCAACGAGACTCACGGCCAAACCCGATAGCTAAGGGTCGACTTAGCGGGGTTACCCCTACCAGCTTCCACTAACCCCGCTTTGACGTCGCGTCACGTCGCGTCGCGTTACAGAGCTCTGAGTATCATCATCCTGAGCCGGATTTGAGCCCGGGGCATGGAAGTGCGATACCCGGCTTGACACCGGATGCAGGTGCCGGCGTTGAGAGCGGGGGATTGGATCGGATCGCGATAGTTCAGGCCTCCTTTCCAAGCATCATTTCCAAGCATCACAGGCTTCGATAGGGAGGAAGCGGAGATGAGTGGGCCAGTGCTCAAGGCGGCATGTCTACTGTTTGGGGACAACATGATGGCCGAGAGGTTCTTGCAACGTGGGTTCATTCATCTCAATTGTGTCGTCTATTGATCTTGTGCTATCGCCTTCATGAGGGAGGCCGCCGTGTCGCCGATACACTCTCGAAGTGACCGGAACTGAATCCCCAGCACTTCCCGTGCCCTCGAGTTATCGTAGCCGTACACATCCGCAGGAAAGTCGTCGATGGGGTCTTTGGGTAGCTTGGAATTGAGCTCCGGGTGCGTCTCTCGGATAGCATCCACGATGCGCTTGTGCGAGCAGTGCCCGCCAACCATGAAGAAGCGCTTGCCTCCCGCCTCAGGCACTTCGATGGCCCTCACATGTGCCAGTGCGAGATCTCGCACGTCAACGAACAGGTATGTGCCTGTGGGTGGCAGCTCGTTGGTTGTGACCTTGCCCTGGACAAAGTCGCGGATCCGCGTGTTGGAAGTGTTAAGGCTACCCAGGTTCTCAAGATGGTGGGCAATAGGGCCATACACCAGAGGCGGGTTCATAGTAACCAGGTCAAATATTGGTGTTTCATCCTCCATGAAGTTCCATGCTGCCTCCTCGGCCAATTTCTGTAGTACGCGTTTGTCAGCCAATTCTCATTTGCTTTGGCTCTCCTCAAGACGTTTCTCACCTTGCTACCGCGATACACCAGTGAGCGCTCCGCAATAGCCTCATTCCAGGTAATGGGGTTCCATGACGACTCATCGTAGACCTTGGGCGGCGACGCAGTGTTCACAATGGCTGCAAATGATGAAGTCAAGACCACCCGCTTCACCTGGGGCGCGTACTTCTGGATCGCTTTGAGTATGCTCGTGGTTCCGTCGATGGCAGGGTTCAGCACATCTTTCACGCCATCCTCCCACTTGTGGTGGAAAGGTGAAGCTGTGTGAATGACATAGTCAAATGGCGGTTCAGATTGAACTGCCTTTGTTCGGTTGGTCGACGGTCAGCTTCTACTTTCTTTCTCTGCCCTTCCAACGTGATGGACGGAAGGTTGGATATGAGGCTCACCTTGTCGAATGCGCCTCTGCTGGCAATGTCGCTCACAATAACGTATGACAGCCTTTTCAGCTGGTTGCCGCTGTGAGCAGCAAGGATCTGATTACCTTTGGTCTTAGACCTGACGGTCGTGACCACAGTGTGTCTACCAAAAACGCCAACATCAGCTTAAAGTCACCTTTGCGAGGCATCAGATTAAACGCACCCTCTCTCCAAAAGGGTCTTGACGACATGAGCCGCAACGAAACCACTACCTCCTATGACGTGGTGCGCAGTTAGCGTAGCGCCTCGCATCGGAATTGCCAACCCTACCGGTCAAAAGGACTTTGCTCATCTTGGAAACAAGGGTTATGTTGCGCTCTCTCAAATGGGGCCCGAAGTGAAGTTCGAATTACTATAGGAGTTAATATGATCAGGGCGAAATGTACACTTGAGCTGGAGATAAACCACTTGATTGTGCGATAATGTCGGGGCCGAGATGTGTTTTCGCATGAGATTTCTCGGCGGAGGGCGCCTTGAGCAGCTAGACCAACGCGTTCCTCCGATACTCCACCCTAGAGTTTAACAAACCAGCTACACACGTCGGAACGGCTAGCTTGTTGAATAAGAGTTTTACATAGGTAGATAGAAGCATTTAGGAAGAGTAGAGGATTTCTCCGACGCTGACTCCAGACGATTGTTGATTGAGATGGATTGACTGACCTACCCTAGAGTTGCCTGATAGGCTTGGTGGGGCATTTCGCGATATCTGGTAGGCCCGTGCGTATCAACACGCTGCGGATTAACTGCTCCGCTTAAATCCGACTGGCTGAGCTTCGACGCGAATTATGGATGTTCCATTGTTGATAACTCATTTTCAACGCGTCCATAGTCACTGGCAAACGCGCTCTGTTTAGCAACTACATCATTTCCCCAGAAAGAAGATCCCATTCCGGGGCCCATTGAAATGTCTCCAGATCATCAACAAGTAAATTATCAAAGAAGAGATTCCCATCCTCGAATCCAAAGTTGATATCTCCCATTGCTGCCCTGTTCCACGAGAGACTCTTGTCTGAGAAGAGCAGGCTCTCAATCTCGTCTGCTATTGCTGCCGCCTCAAACACAGACACTTGAGCCGCCCACGCAAAGGTAGAGGACACTTTTTCGACTATAGGCCTCAGCTTGTCGGCGCATCTGGCCGCCTCGCTCCATCGTTGGCCGATGTTGGTCAGTATTTGCAGGCATTGCGGGATCAGGGTTTGCACCATGCGCTCGGCCTGCTCCCTTAGCGGCTGGTAGTCACGCGCGGACCACGAGGCGTCGAGAGCAACGAGAGCTGTTTCAAAGAGGATGTGCGTGCCATGCCAGGGGTAGAAGAGTCTTCTTCGGCGTTCTTGGGATAGGTAATCTTCAATCAACCGCTGGCAGCACCACGAGTTAGCTAGGACTATCTCAACTATGATTCCAACTAACCTGAGAAGACTCTAACACAATGCCCCAGTCATCGGGATGCCTAATACTCAGTGTCGGCGTGGGTCGGTGAATTCGCAGCCGGAGGTGGTAGAACTGCACGTGCTTGAACTCAAGCATGTTGTATTGCGTGTAGGTCTGGGCTTTAGCGTACCAGCCTTCTAATCGGTGAGTAATATCCGTGATCCAGTCTCCTATGGTGGCACCGTGGAGGGCTGGATCCTCTTTGAGATAAAGGACTCGATGGACTTCTGTTTCTAAGGAACGGTACCGATAGATATGATTTGCGGATGACTTTTTCCTCATGTCATCTGTGATAAAGGTGTCTGGCTCATCAAGCGAAGGATCTTTGAGCTAAACGAGGTAAGCGACTTGGTGTGGACTGGTGAGTGAGTGAGTTCGTGGGCGACTCCTTACTTTGGTGGTAATGGCTTCTTCAGGAAATGACAAAGGGAGACGGAGATTCGCGCACAAGGATCTCTCCATCCCGTACGCCACCCAGAATAGCTCGGACCGTAGCCGTGCTTGCTCGGGGTCAATTCCTTGGGGAAACTCACGATGTAATCCCAAGGCCAGGACAATCCGGACAGCATTCGCGATGCATGTCCAGTTATCCACCCGCTCGGGGCACATGTGAGCAAAGTGAGCTAGGAGCAGAGATATCTGAAGAGCCTTGATCTCGCTTGGGTCCTCCAGCACCTGCAAATGCTTTAGAGCGGACTTATAGAATGACTCGGAGGTTGTCCGAGCTTGCTGCTCATCTTTCCAGGTCATTGTGAGTGCTGAGATGGCCAGGACGATGAAGAGTACGAAATACTCAAAAGGTCCGAGACCCGAGTCGGTGGAAGCCCAATAGACCGATGGCTCAGTCGAGTCTTGAAGGTCTTCGTTCTGCGTTCGCTCAACAATACTCTGCAACATAGTCTCGGAAATGCAGGGATACTGAGGGAGGTGTGTGCCAGCATAGTTACGTACCATGCGCTCGAGGGCCCAGTATGGAATGCTCTTGAGGTCAATCAAGTTGCTTGTGTAGGGCCTCTCAGGCTGTGCTGGATGCTGTCCACCAGTGTCTAAACTACCCCCTTCAGAAGGGGCTGTCTCTGGACCTGGGTTCTGGGTGGTGGCAGAGACAGCCAGTGGAGGGCATGATGGGCGAAGAAACAAGGTCGTTGAGATCTTGGACTGGAGATACGAGCCAGAGCTGGGTACGCCAAAAGATATGGTCGCTTGTGCAACTTTGGAGGCCATCGAAGAAGGAAGGTGCTGAGGCCCTGTGGGAAGAGCAAGCACTTGGGCCTCAAGCTCGGCCACACGAGCTTCGAGGGACTTTACTAGGCTGTTTAAGCGTTAATTAAAGAATGAAATGTGAGCTGAAGCAAGCTGAAGCAAGCTGGGAGCAGGGGAGGTTAAACCTTCGCGGAACTGGCTTTCTTGTTGCGGGGTCGAAGCCCAGACATGGTGTGTCGGCCAACTTGCACGAGGTGCACTGCGGAAACTTGAAATCACACTGCCAATGTCTGTTAGCTGATGTTACTCGTTAAGAATAGGCTTATTTATCTCCAAGGGTCGGGTGTTTACCTTTGTCTTCCGTCGTCTGCATCGCGTGCAAACTTTGGTCGAGCGACGATGTGATTTTTGCATGTCTAAGACTTTGGCTGAGATGTTGATTGCTTAAGCTTGCATCCTGGCCATGGTGAAGTGGAGATTGGATTCATCGAAGGATCAGGACTTGAGTCGGGAGCACAGTTATGTAATCAGACGCTACCACTATCCGGGGACCGTAGCCGAGAGGGTAAAGATAAGCCAGGCAAATGAACCCAATCAATCCATGAGATTCTCCTGGAGTACCCCAGGTTAACAAGTCCCCGCCAAAGCACCAAGCAGAGCACTCCCTCCTCCTCCAGCCTATAGAGCAACCGTTGGTACTTTGTTTGCTCGCTCAAGATCATTCCATAATCGGTTATCTTATCAGTATCTGGTTTATCCTTGCCTGCCCACGAGCGCCGTCATGTTGCAAACATGCACTCGGTGTCGAAATCGGAGGATAAAGGTATGACCCGTAACCCCTCTTCACTTCTCACCCCCATCATGACCTCACGCTGAACCAGCTTTTCCCATACTATGGCACTTCTTGTATCTTCCAGAGGGCTAATATGTGCATTTATAGTGTGACTCACGCCTCCCAGCCTGTGCCAATTGCGCAAAGAGTGACTTGGAGTGCACGTTTCGAGATGATGCTCTGCAGCAAGACATCCCCAGAAGGTCTGCCTGCAACCGATTCACAGCCATTCCTTTCTAGCGAAGTGAAATTCTACAATGTCTTAGACCAATAGCTGACCGTGTGTCTCTGTATAGCTATGTCCAGACTTTGAACGAGAGGATAGAACATCTCACATCGCAACTGGCGTTGAACCGACAAGAGAGTCCATGGCAGTATGTGACTTACATATCTCCCAGAATACGTGAATATCTTTACTATGGCCAATAGACGGTAGCTGACAGGGCGACCCGCAAAACGATTAGGACTGCCTCTGATGGTCACTCGACGACATCACCACCATCCGCGTTTACCCAGCCCCTACAGATTTTGATTCCGCCCAAGCCAGGGTCCGATCTTCACCTCGACAACTCAGTTCCATCTCGTTTCGTCCGAGTCGCATTTGAAGCGCTGCCGCTCGCTGGTGCCCCCCCAGATATTGATAGCATCCTCCCAGATAACGAGCAGTCATTATTACCGCCTCTTCCCTGCACTGACAGATCACAACTCACTCCTAGCGTCCTACGGTTTCTTCTTGGACGCTATGACCGTTGCATTAAGCCTCAATATGACGTCGTGGTACCCGGACTCTTGAATCATGACGGGTCAAGCTTCAAAAAGCTCCCAGACCCTTTAAAGTTTAAGATTCTAATGGCGTGTGCTATTGCTGCCGCTCGAGAAGCCTACACAACCCCGAATTGGAAGCCCATGGCACAGATCTGCCGTGAATGGGCCAACGAGCTAGTTACACCCGTAATCTCTGCAGGAGACAGCGACACACTGACAGCCATTCTTCTTCTCCTCGTTTATGAGTTGGCAGACCCTAGCAGGGGTTTCGCCTGGGAACTTCTTGATCTTGCCGCGAGGACATGTCTGCAGCTGGGATGGCACCAGGCCCCCCTCATTCACCTATCAGCCGGAACCGAGCAAGACCACAGCATGCCTAATGCTAGCGGTCCAATATCTTGCGGGCCCGATGAAATTCGCTTGATGTCGGTTCTTAAGGAAATCGAAGGGTAAGCATACGAACCCTCATCCTGATGAGACTAATGGTTACGAATTGTTTCGCTTACCATACTAGGTCACTACAAACAATCTTCAGCAGACCCAATATGCTGAGCGGTTCGAAACTTCCAACTACCTCGGAGAACGAGACTGTACACAACCTTTACGTGCAAGTTTCTGAACAGCTTTACGGTCGAGGGCAAGTGTATGAGACTCAAGCCTGTCCTTTTGTAGGTGAAGTTGGCACGTTGATGGAGCTGCTCGACACCGTCCAAACACAACATCCAGTGGCCAAGGAGACATGGCTCGCTTTCCTTCCAGTATGCTTCAAGCATAAACAGTGCATATTCTGCTTCCAAGAGGCCGACGAGGACAATGTCAGGGGGATGAGAACCCTGAGACGTAAGGTTGTCTCTGCCGCATCAGGACTCGTCTCGAGCGTTCGTCAGAGTGCCATTTCGGAGTATGGATTTATCCCACCCATCATAGCAAGCTCGAAAGCGCTGATCGCCGGTTGCTCCATCGCAACGAGCATCTCCAAAAGGTGGACACCGGCACAAGCTCATACAAACGACCTTATCAGATGCACCGAGATCCTGACCATGTTCGCACCACACTGGAAAGGTGGCAAGGATTACCTTGGCGTCTGGAGAACAATCATTAGCCTCCTCGACCTCGAACAGCCAAAGAATACATAGGCTCTTTTATTATGGTCACTTTGGACATGTTTGAGGATCTCAACCTGTATTGATCTTTCGAACCTGGTCTATCTAAGATCTTTTGACTCGATCCCAGCTCAAGCAATCAACCCGGCCTAGCAAACCTTTCTATTCGAATGTCATAGTCCGCACCGGTGGGTTGAGGCATGGCTTGCCCAAGGATAGTTCAAACCTCCGGCTAGGGAGGTCTATAATGATAGTCGCCAACGTCTCCATCCTCTCAATTCCCCTGGCTAGAGGAGGTGTTGAGCGGCAAATCGACACGGGTGTGCCCTCCTCATCCGAAAACCATTCTCGGATCTTTGCAACACTTGGTTCCTGACCCTTGGTTAAGAGCCGAATCCTGTTTAGTCTCGAGAAAGAGTTCTTGGAAGGATGGTCCCGAATTCCTTTGGGAATGTCAGGGGCCCAGAGGTGGTTGGTGTGGAACACTGTGTTCGCCCATGCTATGTCCGACCCGGGCTCGGGGGAGATGAGAGCCAAGCCCTTGGGAGTACACTCCGCAGTTACAATCTTGCCGGTGCTGTCGCCGATGACAAGGTTGACGCACGAAGCCAACCCCTTACTTTTCAGCACACCTATGGCCTCATCTAATGACTGGCACTCCAGAACCCGACGCATAGCCAGATGCACCGGCAGCTTATCCTTGGCAACTGTCCCGGAGCGAATAGCGTTCATGCAAACGGCGACTCCGGTTTCGTTAATTCCAAATTTGGCGACGATTCCTGCTTCTCCAAACATGCGGACCCGGGGCTTGCCGGTCCGCCGGATGTCGAAGAAGGCGGTCGAGGTGCCGGCCTCTCCCACCCAGTCCCAGTTCTGACCGATGTAGACTTCCGAGCCCGAGGTGCTACGCGTGGCCAACGATGTGCATCCATCGCTATAGTTGGTGAGCGAGATCTCGCTCCTCAAGTTTAGGGTCAGGATGTCAAGGAAGTCCACCCCCTCGCCAGCACCGGCCGCGATTCCCTTCATTTCCTCGACAAGATCTGGCTCATTCTTCTCCAAGGCTGGGAGGTACGTTTCTGCTCGTTTTCTCGATTCTGGCCAATCTGCTTCGGCCGTGTCGAGGAACAGAATCTTGTAGTTCTCGATGCAGGTTCGGATTCTCTGGGGAATCTGGCTGCCATGGCTGAAGCCAATGTCCCACGACGAGCCGCTGGCAATGACTTCTGGTACACCATTCCACTTTGGGGCGGTATCATGAGGGGTAGCCGAGACTGTCATGGCTACCTTTTGGTTCAGACTTGGTGGTGGTGGTGGTGGTGGTGTATGTGTACGATTTTAGGGGTGTGTGTATGCGTATGTGGCTGGATCAGGGGTAGTGAATGGACAGTGAAGTGAACTATTATCTTGCATCTTAACCATCCTTAAATAAACGCTGTAAAAGCATGCATCCCATGAACGCTACCGGCCTGTCATTCGGCTTGCCGCGATGCTGATGCCTCGGCCGGCGGGGATCGCCGAATTGATTTGGAAGCGCTGACTACTCCAAACAACAACGGACACCGGATAACTCGACTAGACCGGCTAGGTGACTTCGAGGAATTGGCCATGCTGATTTCCCCCAAACTATAACTCGTTCGTAGATACAATCTGTACAGAAAGTCAAGGCTCCGATAATGGGCTTACTATCACATTACCCACATGTTCATCATGGGCTCGTTTTCACCCTTTACCAAGACCGCCGAGGTCAACAATGACTATGACACATATGTTGCTGGGGGATTTGCACCACTTCCTGTAAGAGCAGAAAAAACACTTAGATGTAATAAGACGTCATACTAACATGAAGAATTACAGATTGCCTTGACCAGTGCCCAGGGTTCAATTGCCTATGATGTTGACGGCAAGTCATACATAGACTTTCTCAGCATGATTGCCGTCACCAATATGGGCCATGGGCACCCTAGGATCGTGAAAGCTGCCGTAGAGGCTCTCCAGACAGGGGCCACAATCAACTTGGTGGTCCAGAACCCGCACTATGGACAGCTCGCAAGACGAATCACACAGGTATCAAATCTTTCGAGCAGCATGTCAAGGGACTTCGAGCGGAGGCGTTGATTCAATGCTTAGATGTTCAATTATGATCGCTTTGTTGCCCTCACCAGCGGTGGAGAGGCAGTTGATGCCGCTATGAAGATGGCTCGGAAATGGGGTTACCTTGTGAAAGGCATCCCGATGGGCAAATGCTGCATCTTAAGCGCAAGCCGTTGCTATCATGGCGTAGGCATCTCTAACTTGTCACTCTTCAGCTTCAAGAGCTCTCGTAAGTTGATAATACGGACCTTTATTAGTTCTTGCACCTTTATTACCCTTTAGATCTAACATCAATAGTCTTCGAGCCGTTTGACCCTAACAATGGGCACATATCCCCATCTGGACATGATGTTAGGTTCGGGTATCTTGAAGACCTGAGGAGAGCGTTTGAGGCCGATGCCGAAAACATCGCAGCCTTTATTGTTGAGCCTATTCAAGGCGCATCGGGGTAACAGAATACCGCCTGTTGAAATGTCAAAAATCATTGACTGACTCGACCTAAACCGGGCAGGGTTATCGTCCCACCAGAAGATTACCTACCGGGGGTTGCAAAGCTGTGCAAGCAGTATAACGTGCTTCTAATCCTAGATGAGGTCCAAACTGGACTGGGGCGTTGTGGCTACCCTCTATATCAGATGAAGTATGGCATCCGGGCCGACCTGGTTGTGCTTGGCAAGGCGTTATCTGGAGGTAAGGAATTACAGACTGCCTACTATCCCATGATTAATAACTGATAGGGTTGTCCCCCATGTCTGGGGTTCTTGGTGACAATGAGGTCATGGAACTTCTCGACCCTGCAGAGTGAGTTGCTGCAACTGCACCTAGTCGGATGCTGGAACCAACACTGACAATCTCAAGGGTCGGTTCAACAATGGCTGCTAACCCTCCAGGTTGCGCAGCCGCTCTAGCTGCACTGGATGTGCTTGTTGACGAGGAGCTGTCCGCGAGGGCCAATGAGATGGGAGACTTGATGATTTCCACCATCAAAGCTATGAAACCCCCGCATGTGATAGAGTACACCGGGGATGGCCTATTGCGCGCCATAGTGATTACTGAGAAGGAACCTCACGTAACTGCGCGACGTCTAGGGGCGTTGCTAGTACAGCGAGGTTTGATCGCAAATGGTATGAAGGGAGGCCGAATCAGGCTCTGTCCTCCACTGAACATAGACCGGGAACTGCTCATCAGGGGAGCGGAAATGGTAGCACAGGCTCTCATTGATCTGGAGGGCATCCCTGGAACGTTACCGGGAGAGATTATTCCCTTTAAATATGGCCATTATCTGAAATAGGCAGTTACATAAGGCAAATAAGGATGTCAACTTCGAGTTGTGTCTTACTGTCTAAGCTTGAATCAATTTAACATAACCGTTCCTATGTAGACCCTTGCTCTCGGAAATAGATATCTTACTGCGTTCCCCTATCTTTGAACTTAACACTCGACTCTTCGTTCACCTCTTCCTAACTCATATTTGTTAATTCGGCGGTTTCTTCACCTTTCTCAAGTTGTCCAGCGAGAGCTATTGCCGGAATGCGTATCAAAAGCCGTCAACTGTGTCCATACAGGTTGAGGGAGAGACTTATCGATACCCGGCAGTCGTCGGAGCCCGCAACGACCTTATGCTTGTGCGGCTTGGCCCGGCTTTGCCATGGTCAGTGGGCGGCCGCATCGGCTTTCCCCGCGTTTCGGACCACATGGCCGCTTTAGCCCTCGCGGAACACCGACGTCGAGGATGGGTGAGATGGTAGCAATATTCTCGCACGGGATAATGATGAATGCGACCCGGATGTTGCCCTGGGTGGACAGACGAGCTGGGAAGTTGAAAAGGCGGAACTTCTAGATCCATGGTTATAGATAATGTCGTGCTGGCGTTTAGGCATGACGTTTAATTTTTCCCATTACCTGGCTGACAAATTGGGGTCCTGAAAAGCGAAGACATATGAGAAACCCATCATGGCCAGCAAACCATTTCTTGCTGGAGTCTATGCCGCCTCCCTTACTTGGTTCTCCGAGGAAGAGCAACAGCCCATAAACTATGAGATTCAAGAAAGGCACCTAAAACATCTGATTGGATCTGGCCTGACCGGAGGTGGGTTGAGCTTGACAGAAAAGTATGGGACCAAATGTTTGACGAGAAGCTGCAGTTGTCATTGCCGGTTCCAATGGAGAAGCCGTGTCACTTACGGCCGAGGAGAGGGTCAAACTCGTCTCTCTGGCAAGGGATATTGCCGCTCGTATGGGTCGCGGAGAGATGCCGATAGTGATCGGGACAGTTGGACACGCTACCAAGGACATAATTGAGCAGCTCATAGTGTCCAAGAAGACTGGCGCGGATTTTGGACTAGTCCTAACCCCCAGTTACTTCCACTTTGCCATGAATACATCCGCTGTTATTCAGTTCTTCACCGAGGTAACAAAATTCCATTATCTCATAATGATCCCAACATGAAAGCACTGACGCCGAGTAGGTGGCTGATGCTAGTCCCATCCCCATCCTCATCTACAGCTGGCCGTTGGTTACCTCAGGGATCGAGATCAACTCGGACATCATGTCGACCCTGGGTAAGCATCCCAACATCGTCGGTACAAAGCTGACTTGCGGCGGGATCGCCAAGACGGTCCGAATCGCTGCAGAGTTTAAGCAGGAAGATTTCTGCGCTCTGACCGGCTTCACAGACTGGCTGCTCCCTGGCCTTCATGCTGGAGCTGCTGGAAGCATATCTGGATTTGCCAACTTGTGCCCTCGTGTAGGTATTCCCCACGAATCAACACCCTGGCATGAAGCGGTAGTCGGTGTTCTAAACCGAAGTAGGCATGCGTGGAGATCTATGAGGCTTATAAGGCTGGGAAGTTTGACGAGGCCAGGACTTTGCAGAATGCCATTGCAAAGCCAGAATGGGATATCACAAAGTCAGGCATTAATGGGACGAAGTGGGTGGTTGCCAAGTTGCTCGGATATGGAGATGAGAACTGCGCGACAAGGAGACCTTATACTAAGTTTACGGATGAGGAACAGCAGAAGGAGTTGTTGGCGGCGATGCAGACCGTCTACACCAGTGAGAGAGTTTGAGCTGGAGGAGGATGGAAGAGAGAAAGGCTATAGTCGACAAATCTCGGTTCCGCCGTTTTGTTCTGACGACACCGCACCTGTATGCGCGCCCGCCTAGCCCTCTTCGCATCATTAGCAACATTCTCTGTTTCCACCATGAAAGTGCTATACCAAAAGTGATGTCTCACGCCCCTGCAACGATGTCCAGTGTCGTGCCTCTTGGATCCCAAGAACTAGCCCTTCAGGGGATGTCATGCTACCGCTCAGTTATTCACTCCATGTGGTCAACTTTAGCTCGTTCAACACCTGTTTAAGAGGGCCCGGGAAAGATCTTTGGGATGAAAGGCTAGTCCATGATAAAAATTGACACTGCTTAATCTTTTCCTACTAATGCCTCAGTCCGAGTTTGAGGTTACACCCTTGAGGATCAGCAGCCGTCCACCCTCAATGCGGACAATTTTTCCATCCATAAAAGCACCAGCCTTGCTTATCAACCAGAGAGCACACCCGACCATATCTTCCTCAGTTCCAGGCCGTTTCGCTGGAGTCTCACCTGCCAAGCGAAGATTGGAGCTACCATCATTGGGAGTCATGCCAGAGGGTACCAGACCGGGAGACATGGCATTCACACGGACTACACCACAAGTATTAGCATTGATCGCCCAAGCGTGAATTGAATGACTCACTATAGAAGTCTGCAAACTCGGCTGCCATTATCCTCACTAGATGGTCTACGGCCGCTTTGGAAGTCTGATAGCAGGGCACAAACTGGTGATTATGCACACTGGCTGGGCTGCTGAACAGGATGACGGATCCCCGTCCATCTCCCTGTGCCGCAGCCTTGCCAAGAAGACTCACTAGGCCGGCGGTGAGGTAGTAGGGCGCAAGGACGTTGAGGCGGAAGGTGTGCTCCCAGCCCTTGTAGGGAGCAGACAATGTCGCGGCCTCGAGCCTATCCAGGCCTTCTCCTGGCTTGTACGCGATATCGTTCATATATCGGATGGCAGCACAGTGAATCAGCGCGTCGAGTGATGTTCGAGTCGACTTGATCTTGTCTACCACAGCCTTGATGCCCTCCTCACTCGAAAGATCGGCATGGATCCTATCGATGCTGTTAGGAAAGACTCTTGATCACAGGCTAGCTTAGTTTAACAAACGTTACTATTTCAGTCTTGTTGGAACTCAACGAGGACCCAGAAAGGCCTTCTAGCTCAGGCTTGATGTCGTGGAGAGCCTTCTTGTTGACGTCTATGAGAATAACGTTGGCGCCGTTGACAGCACATCCTCGAGCCAGCATGAGGCCAATACCAGAGGCTAGACAGGTAATCAGTTACATCACGATAGAGCATCTCTCCCGTGGGTGAAGCAGGATGGGAGTAGTAACGAGTCTTACCTCCTCCAGTGATTGCGACCCATTGACCAGCGATGTCAAACAACTCGCCTATGCGTAGATTGGTTGCCATCTTGCAGAATCGAAATGCTTCTATAGAATGGTGCTTACCATATGGTCCTTGTCTAGGAGTTGAATACTGCAACTCCGGCTTTATGACCCCCGGCTTCCGATTCTCCGACTGCCCGGCTTGGGGTGGCACTGTAGAACACGACGATGGGCTGGGATTAGGCTCCGTCGGTGGTCCCCGAGAATACCGGGATAAGCGACGCGATCCTCCGATCGCAAGTCATTTTCGTATCTAGACTCCCCACAAGATCTGGGCCATTAGTCTAGCCGTTATCCGACGCTAAGTCACTGTCTGGCCCTTGTGCGAAGTGTCTGGTGCCCGTTTCTCCAGAATCTTCCAAGGCGCAGACCAGCACCCTCCCCGTTGGCTCTGATATAACGGTCACCTTTCATCTTCCGGTATTGGCCAATGCTGTCGTAGCGAGGTAAGTATCGCTAGGCTACATGAGTTTGTGCCATGGATCTTTTCACCACCCTACCCGGTTCGCCAATAGCTTTGGCTTTACTCGGCCTTCTTGCCCCAGCGGCACTCTTGCTCGTATGTCTCAACTTCTTCTACGTTGACTTTGCCAAGATCAAAGGCATCCCTGAGATTCCTGGTGGCGAAGTGCTTGCTGGTCATCTGTATCAACTTGGACACGACCACGCTACAACGGCAGCGACATGGGCTGCCAAGTATGACTGGCCGGTCTATCAGTTTCGAATGGGCCGCCGCCGCGTTATCATGCTCAACTCGTTCAAGTCTGCCCGCGAGTGGTTGGTGAAGAACCAGTCCGCGACTATAGACCGTCCCTGGTTTTACACCTTTCACGGAATTGTATCGAAAACATCTGGTGGGTGCAACTGGCCACACTCAGACGCACAACAGAGGAGCTAATTGCGCCGCACCAATAGCGGCAACCATTGGAACTAGCCCTTGGGATGAAAGGACCAAGAAGCAGAGGCGTGTGGTTGGCTCCTTCACTACCGGCCCTTCTATCAAGAAGATGAACAAGATGCTGGACATGGAGACGTGTGCCGTCATTTCAAGGATCTACTACGACAGCCAGAATGAGGCAGACGGTATCTCGCCCCACGTGTACCAAAAGCGTCTTGCGTTGAACCTCATGATGATGTTTTGCTATGGGACTCGATTCAACTCGGCCCAGGACCCAATGCTACTTCAGATTCTCAGAGATGCCAAGACCATTGCCAGGTGAGATTGCTCTTATACAACTTGGGCGCTGCAAAACCACTAACCCCCGGCAGTTTCCGATCTACAAATTCCAATCCGCAGGACTTCATCCCTCACCTAAGATATGTGGGCAAGAATCGGAGAATGGCCACTGCAACGGAGGTCCGAGAGCGTCGGGATACTTGGCTGGCGGCCATGCTGAAGGCGGTCACAACTAACCTCAACCGGAAACGCCCTGGTGACAAGAAGTGTGTCGCTGAGATGCTGCTCGAGGATAACCAGGAGGGCCTCACAGACTGTATGTTTATTCTACCCTCCAGAACTGCTATCTGTCTGCCACCCCTTACTAATGTCCAACAGTGGATATCAAGACCATTCTTGGTGGACTCATGTCTGGCGGCTTTGAGACCGTCTACTCTACCCTTATCATCACTATAGGGATGCTCTCGACGGAAGCTGGGCAGATGATTCAGGACAAGGCATACCAAGATATTATGAACGCGTATGATTCCCCCCAGGTGGCATTTGAACAATGCCTGTTGGGGGAAAAGAGCCCATATGTCGTGGCCCTGGTGAAAGAGGCTTTGAGATTCTACCCACCACTGAAGATTCTCCCTGCCCGACAAGTCTACAAGACTTTCACATATGAGGGGGCTAACATTCCCAAAGGTCTTTTGGTGTACATCAACACACAGGCTGTTAACTTCGGTAAGTAATTCACACCGGGCTCAGGGAAGATAAAATATCTTACTAATGATCATCATCAGACAAGGGAACATACGGCCCTGATGCCGACAAGTTCCGCCCCGAACGATGGCTTGACAAAGCGAATGGAATTCCTCCCCCTTACCACTTCGCCTTTGGTGCCGGTGCCCGGATGTGCACGGCGGTAAACTTCTCGAATAGACTGCTATACGCTGTCTTTGTTCGCTTGATATTATCGTTTAAGATGACGCCGAGCAAGGATATGCCTCCCAACACGCATCCAATCGGCTACAAGGAGGATCCAGCAGCCTCCAACGCCGTCGCCTCGGACTTTAAGACCAGGTTCACACCCAGGAACAAGGAGATGATAGAGAGCTTCTTGAAGAACTGTCATGATGGATTGACCGAGTTTGTGACCGGAGACAATGCTGAGGCCCTTCTGTTGTAGGGATGCGATTAGGTAGACTACCTGGTGGTCTCGTCTCTATAGGCTGTGGTAACACGAGCATAAAATCTAGCATCACGAAGGGAGTTAGTATAATTAGACTCAACTTTAACTTCTTTGACATTGACACTTTGCGAGGATTTATCGATGGGGGAACCTGGACATTTGAGAGGGGTTTGTAAATATTGGAACATGAACCAGATCTGGTGTTTCTGCTCTATTGCATTGTTAGTTCCGTATTTCTATTTCCTTCTAAATCCATATTATTGTCAAGTTTCGAGTATAAATGACATGTCAAAGACTAAGAGGCTACGTCGCATAAGATATTGTAAACCTCTTCTCGATAGATCTCTACCCTAGCACATACCAACTGGCTTTCCATCCTGCTTCCATACCGTTGCATCCTTCATCACAAAGTTGACAGATCTGAGGGCTTTGTGGTTCTTCTCGGGGTCTTCATAAAAGGCCACGATATCGGCTTGCAAGCCCTCTTCAAACCACCCGAATCGTCGTCCGCACATATCGCCACCACACGCCTCCCAGCCACCCACTGTGCACGACTCCAGAACATCAACCACCGGGATTCCGGCCTCTATCATCAGCTCGAGCTCCCTGACATTGTCGCCATGGGGGTATGTGCCTGTGTCACCGCCGCAGGTCAGGCGGACACCTAAGTCATGAGCCCGCTTGACTTGCTTCAATATGTCGCTGAACCGATGGGCATGCAGCTTCTCGGCAACTGCCAGGGTAGGCACCAGGATGACTCTCTTCTCGACCATCTTCTTAAACATGCCATCAGTGCCAAAGTAGACGTGTTCGAGAGTGTTGGCACCAGCCTCGATGGCCCCTAACGCACCCTCCAGCGTACAGCAATGCGCTGATACAGGAGCACGCGCAAGGGCTGCCTCCTTAACGATCATGTTCATCTCCTCCTGTGAGAAGACAAGGTAGTCGGGATTAGGCTCCTTGGGAGGATGCAGCACGCTAGGGATGTAAGGGTGCTGCTGCGCAGGGGGACATCTCATGATTCTCCGACGGTAGTCGGCAAAAAACTTGATAATGTCAGCTCCGGCGGCAATTCGTCGTCGGACAGCCATACGGCATGCTTCAACCCCATCGACGGCATCTGCTCCTGCGGGAAGACAATGGCCTCCGGATGTGTTCTCGGTGCGAGGCTCAAATGAGCCGGTGCTGGCGAGGACCTTGGTTGCAACAAATAGACGCGGGCCAGGAGTCAGTCCCCGGGCAATTGCGTCTCGTAGATTTGCATCAAATTCTTGCATTCCCTCTGAGCCGAGGTCTCTGGAGGATGAACATCGTGTTAGCGTACGTTGGCTGACGGCCTGGATAAGTTGACCAACCTGTATGTCGTGTATCCTGTAAGGAGCGCAATTCGGCAGTGATTGACCCCACGGATCAGCCGCTCTGCCATACTCTCATCTCTCTTTTGCTGAAGAGCCCCGGCCTCACTTCAGGTTGGATATCAGCGTTTGTTCGGAATAGGCCAGTTAATGAGGAGAACGGACTTACTCGTAAGAATGCAAGAAGACGTGAGTATGCGCGTCCACTAGTCCTGGCATGACATATTTCCCACGGAGGTCGATATCTCCCTCTTTCATGGTTTCTGAAAACGGCACCTTCTCGTCATCTCGTTCAAAGACCCGAACGATCAGGCCAGTTCCGGAATCAACTGTGACAGAAACATTCTTGCGAACCCGTTTGACCTTGGGGTCAAAAAGCGACGAGGTATGTAATGTGTATTCAGTCATGGCAATGTCATTTCGATCTGGAGCATCGAGTGAAAACACCTTTGAATGACAAGAGTGGAAATGTTGACAGGTACTGCTGGTGATGTTCTCCCCACGGCAGGAAAAGTTCCTTTGAGAAATAACAACTTGCTCACGAAATCTGGATTACATCAAGAGATCAGAGCCTTCTCTGCCCCGAGAGACGGCACGCGTCGATACTGAGCGTGACATCGGATCAAGGCGCTGTTTCGCTGTTGCGTATCGCCCAACTCCGACCCCGCACAGGGTGGGATGTAACGGCAACTCGGCAAAGATGGGCACCGGGAAACGAGAGCGACCGGCCTGGACGCCAAATACCTACACTTCTTAAAAGCCTAATATCTTTAATTAGAACGCCATAGAAGGCCATTGGTTACAAGAGTAACAGGCGCAGTTATCGATGCATAACAGCCTTGAAACCTAGCACCATAAAATACCGTAACGCCAACATCCAAATGTACTTAAAGTGACGAGTTTCCTCCTGCAAAGAACCGCGGACACCATACTTGCAACAGTTTCCATATTGAGTTGAAAGCATGACCCCCAAGACAGGGAAGTCCTGCAGGCAAATGAGTGAGTTACATCTTGGCTGACCGGCAAAGATGCTGGCCACGCATGTAGCTATCATGATTGGCACCAGCACAGCAAGCCTCACTTGCACATTGGCCCAACCCCGCCCTCTTTTCCCGGTTGCCTTTTCTTGTTGCCTTTTCTTGCTGTCTCGCCGTGTCTCGGCTGTTCTCTCTTGTCCCAGCAAGCAAACGTGGGCAGCCAAGATGAGGCTTGCTTTGAAGCGAGGCGGAGACATCCGTAAAGTCCCGCCCTGTTAGGTACCGTGATTGTAGAGACCAGGCTCCCGAGCCGCCGAAAACCACCCTTTCAAGTCTTTTATCTTTTTCCAGGCTTTTACTCTTATCTGGCCCAATCTTCATCTCCTTGAGCTATCAGTAACTGCATCATGGGCCATCTAGAAACGACCATCTTGGAGGCTAGAAAGGCCGTCGAGACCGCGTCAGATGATGACCCAGAATGGAGCAACCTACTAGCAACACTTGCAGTCCGACTCGGAGACAAATGCACAGCCACCAAAGATAGGGTCGACATCGAGGAAGCCATTCGCGTTTGTCGACAAGCTGTCGATGCAACAGAACGAGATCATGCAGATCGCATAAATCGCCTGCTCTTTCTCAGCTACTTACTCAACGACAAGTTCATGTTGGCTGGTGAGATGGATGACTTGGATGAGGCCATCTCAGTAGCTCAGCGTGCCATTGATGAAATGCCAGAAGACCATCCAAAGCTTTTGATAGGCTTGACAACGCTCAGTCACCGTCTCAGAGACAAGTTCGCGAGAACAGGAGCCGCCCCCGATCTCGAAAAGGCCATCGGTGCTTCAAGTCAAGCCTTGGAGGCTATGCCAGATGATCATCAGGATCGGTCGGAACAATTTGGAGAACTTTCGAATTTGCTCGCGAGCAGATACTCAAGCACAGGAGCCATGGAGGACCTTGAGCGAGCCATCCAGATGGTGCAAAATGGCGTCGATTCAATGATTCACGGCAATGACTCCCAGAAACCCTTGTTCTTACAACACCTTGGAGGCTTGCTTGGGCTCAAATCTCTGAGAACCGGCTCATTGGCCGACCTTGAGGAAGGCATTCGGGTTGTCGGAGATGCTGTAGCGATGCCCTTGAGCGGCGACGACAACAGAGGGGTCATCCTGAACGCCCTCGGCCATCTGCTGGCAAGCAGATATGCTGTTACTGGGGCATTGGCTGATCTCAACGAGGCCATTTCCCTGACGAGGCAAGCAGTTGACACACCATGCCACAACCAGACAGTCTTGTCTCAGAGACTGGGTAATCTCGCAGTGCAGCTTCAGCAGAGGTTCCTGAGGACAAAGGCGGCACCCGACCTCGAGGAATCCAGTCAACTCTCCAAGAGGGCCATGGAGATGCTTCCAGATGACCACCCAGATCAGTCAAGGCACCAACATGATCTCGGGATCAAGCTTGCGCGCAAATTCACCATCACAAACAACATGGCTGATCTTGACGAGGGTCTTCAGTGCATCAGGCTTGCGCTTGAGAGGATGCCCCGCGATCATTCCAACAGAGCAATTTACTTGCACAGTCTAGCCAACGGACTAATCCAGAAGGGCTCGGAGACCTTTGAGCCGACAGATGTCAATGAGTGGATTGATGTGACAAAGGAGGCACTTTCTCTCACCCCAGACAACCATACGGATCGAGGCGAACTATTGTACAGTCTTGGGGTAGGGCACCTCGCCGCCTGTGCAGTGAACAAAACAGGAGACGGGGTTGAAGAGGCCATCGTCTGCTTCAAGTCAGCTCTGCACCAACCCAATGCACCCACCCTTTGCCGTATCCAGGCTTGTATATCTCTACTTTCCATCAACCCAGATTGGAAAGAAAGCTTGAAGGCGGCCAAGCTCGTCATGGGCCTTCTTCCTCGTCTTACACCGCGATCTCTTGACAATGAGGATAGGCAGAACTCACTGAGCGAGGTTGCTGGCCTGGCCTCTGATGCAGCGGCAGTGGCAATACAGTGTGAAGATGTCGCCGGCGCCCTGGATCTACTTGAACAGGCTCAAGGTTTGCTTGGAGCTTCCCTCGAAGAGATACGGACGGATGTTTTAGACTTACGAGAGGTGCACCCGGAACTTGCACATGATTTCGAACGACTCAGAGATGAGTTTGCAAGGCCGGCCGGCCTGAATCAAACAAGGGATGAATTAACATCCCGCGAGAGTCAGGCCCTGCGGCGCTACGATGCTGGAAAGGAGTTTGATAAGCTTGTTGAGCATATCCGCCAACTTCCCAATTTCAAAGATTTTCTACGAGCGCCAGGAATGGCAGCGATGCAAGATGCCACAGACCGAGGTCCCATTGCGATCATCAACGTCAGTGTGATCCACTGTGATGCTATCCTCATACGGCAGGACCGCATTCAGACTATATCATTGACCGGGCTATCTCTGCATACCATCGAAGAGAAGGTGTTGATTGGCGATCGTGGAAGCCCCGAAATCCTCGAATGGCTATGGAACACTGTCACAGGCCCGGTCCTGGACGCCCTCGGCTTCACACAGCCTCTTTCGGAAGATGATGAATGGCCTCACATTTGGTGGATTCCCACTGGCCTTCTTCGGCAATTTCCTCTGCACGCGGCAGGATATCATAGAAAACGGAATGCTGAAACGGTGATCGATAGAGTCATGTCCTCGTATGGCTCGTCTGTCAAAGCAATCTTACGGGGCCGCGAGCGTCGTGTATCACCCAAGGGATCGACCAACGCGGTTCTTGTCGCGATGGAACACACCCCAGCACGTTCGAACCTTCCCTTTGCTGAGGCAGAAATCAAGGTCGTCAGCAGTCTTTGCGCGTCAATGGGACTCAATGTTGTTGAACCTCATCGGCTGAAGGAGGAGGTGATGACAGGATTGCAAAGTAGCATAATCTTTCACTTTGCTGGTCATGGGTCCACAAACCAAGACGACCCGTTGGAGAGCTTTTTGTGCCTGGAGGATGTCAGGTCGAACCCCTTGAGAGTGGCCGATCTTCTCAACCTCAACCTCAAGGAGAACCCCCCTTTTCTTGCATACCTCTCAGCGTGCGGGACCGGTCGTATCCAACAAGAGCGGCACATGGATGAGAGCATGCACTTGGTCAGTGCATGTCAGCTCGCAGGATTCCGCCATGTCATCGGCACGTTATGGGAGGTCAATGATGAAATATGTGTTGAGATAGCCCGGATCACATATGAGGGCATTAGAGACGGGAAGATGGCTGATGGTAAGATGACTGATGAGTCTGTATGCCGTGGCCTTCATGTGGCGACTCGGAGGCTTCGAGTCAGTTGGCTAGACGAGCTACAACGAGGGGGGAGTACGGGGGCGGCTAGAAACAGAAGCGGAATTACGAAGAGACCTGCGAGCTATGGTAGCAGATGGGTCAGGAAGAGGACCCGCATTGAAGCTAAAAGGAAGAAGCCTACCTTCGGAACGAAGTGGGTGAGAGTTTCGGGGAAACCGGGAAAAAAGGGGATGGGAACAGCCAGCGCAAGTCAAAGATTGACAATGAGAGGTAACAGAGAGGAAATCGTTGATATGCTTGGAAGGGAGGCTTCTTTGGCTATCACTCAGAAGCTTAGGAAGTCACCTGCACCGACTTGGGTTCCTTTCGTACATTATGGGGTGTAGTCGCTTGGAAGACTGAACAAGACTGAACGTATCTAGATACCTAGGATACAATGTTTTACGGCATTGAGTCTTGATGCTGTTAACCGTGTCCTTCACTCTGATGGCTAATGGCTGCTTCCAAAGAGGACATCGATGGCAATATCTAAGTACAGATAACAGTGTGTATTACAGAAGCGTACCAACTCGCAGCAGATCGTCGGGGATTATCGGACGTGGCTGCATGGTCGTTTCCTAGCCGAAGCTGCCACGCCTGCAAGACATCTGCGTGTGGCAAGCTGCAGTCATTCTTGTGGTACCGAGCCAATGGGAGATGGATTCTTCAAAATGAGGCCTCCGGCTTTAAGCTGTCGCCCTGAACTCACGCTCTGCTCTCCAGCTCTTCTGCCCACTGACCTTCTCAACTTACAAGAAAACGCCGTCCTGCGAAACAATCTTTTTGCATGCCCCCATGGCTTCCCAGGATCATCATCCTAAGCGATGGGCCATCCTCATTGGGGTCGGCTTGACTCTGCCAAGACCTGGTGCCCGGTCTACAAGCCCCGCCAACGACATGTCTTTGCCGGGAGCGGTTGAAGACATCAGAGCTGCTGCTGAGTATCTCAAAACAGGACCGTCTTCCGTCGACATGTCGATTCTCACTGCCACAAAGTCGCCACATGATGCCAGAAAGACCACAGAGACTAAAGAGTACCTACCCAGCCGCGACAATGTCATCTCCAGCATGCAAAGGGTTCTTAAGCTCTTCTCGCCCGGCGACCACGTCTACATTCATTACTCTGGCCATGGAACTGTTAGAAGCATGGACGGAGCAGTAGCATTGGAACTGGTCAACCCTACCAGCTTGGAGACTGAGTATCTGTATGGTACCATACTACGGAACGCTATCAACAAGATGATACAAAAAGGACTTACCGTGACGCTTATCCTTGACTGTTGTTTCTCCGGGAGTGTTCTCCGGGATGACAGATTACAATTCAGGAAGGTTCGGTATCTGGAATACAGCCGTGATGTCGACCTAAAATCCGACTATCGAGATCCCTTTGACTCCAATACGTCGCGTGACAGCGAGCTAGGTCTATCCAGACTACTGGATCCCGAGGGCCACACAATCATTGCCGCGTGTGGACCTCTTGAGGTTGCTTCAGAGCTGGAATTTGACGGAGGTACCACCAGAGGGGCACTAAGCTATTTCCTGGTTGACTCGCTCACAAAGCTGAGGAGACGAGGTATCAAATGCTCCAACCAGATGCTGCACCAGAATCTTCGAGCACAGTTCCATGCCCGTGTTCCCGAGCAGACCCCAATGCTTTATGGAAACCGCGGATTCGCCTTTTTCGGAGACTTCATCGACTTTAGCATCGACGCCCATCTTCCAACATTTTCTCTGCATAGAAGTATGGATCGTGGCGGTCTTGTTCTGCACGCTGGACAGGCCCATGGAGTGCACAAGGATGACGAATATGCCTTGAGTCCATTTGAACAGCAAGACGAGGTCCGGCAATCAACAATCAGAGGAAGAATTGATACTGTCGACTGTCTTACATCCACGATGAACACTGTGGATCCAAAGGACTCAGAAAACATCAAGAGAGGGTCGGCCTGGAAGGCCACCTTGGTGACGTCCTTCTCTCCTAACAAGGTCCACATCCACCTAGATGGCGAGGTACTGGACAGTGACAAACTTATCCAGGCGGTCAGCTCGAACGGCTACCTAGTTCTTTCAGAGAAGGCAAACAATTCAGTTTTCCGTGTCTCCATGGATGAGCAAAACGCATACCAAGTCCGACATCTCATGCCCGCCGGTGTGAAGGATGTAGCAAATGTTCTGTCGCACCAAGATCCAAGTCACCGAGACTTGTTGGATACACTGCATCACATCGCAAAATACAAGTACTTCGAAGGGTTAGATAATCGTCTGTCCAGCCCATCACTCGAAAGGTCATTCTCGTTGAGCACAGCAGACACGCCAGGTCCAGATGGCCACTACCTTGTCGAGCACGGGAAGACATTTCTGATCACTTTTGAGAATCCGAGTCGGCGTCCCCTATACCTGGGAATATTTTTGTTTACTCAGTTGTGGGAGGTTCGCAACCTTGTATCCGAGAAGGGAGAAGATGCCTATCTAACTGTCCTGCCCCGGACCCCAACTGAAATTGGGAAGATGGAGCTTCCTCTAGCCATGACTGTTCCGGACGAGCTTCGCAATGAGGGATATGAACAGACTGAGGACATCATCAAGATCTTCATTACGAGCCAGCCATTCGTGTTCCCTGGTCTCATGCTCCCACAGCTTGGCCATTTGCCCGGACATCGCGGAGAACTAGATCCATTCTCAAGACTGTTTCAAGACTTGCAAGGCGACCAGGATGGTGGTAGGGGGGATAAAAAGTGCGAATGGACGACCCGCAGTTATATCGTTCGTACTCATATCTAGTTGTACTTGCTCATGCGAAAGGATCATACAGCTCCAGTTGGTGCTCGGGATACGCTCGACCATTCTTGACAGTCACTCCCGAACTGTTGCATAGTGTGTACTTTCCATCATTTGCACCCTCAATCTTGTAGGGTCCTTCTCTGCGACCAGATATGAACAGATAGACCATGTCGCCAGGCGAGTAGCTATAGTTGTTCCCATAATCATCAACACCTGGCCTCTTGCCTTTGGCGATGACGAAGTTGTCATCGACGCTGTTACGAACGTTAGACTAGGCTTCATGGACCAAGTTTGCAGTGACCTACTGATTTCCGTCGCTCATTGTGATTACCAAAGTTCGGTGGAGTTGAGTTTGATTGGTATTGTTGCAAGGAGCGACAGGACATCTGTGGAGGGTTGAAAGGGATGGTGGCATTTTATAGGATGGCACGAACGAGGCGTCCAATGCCCGCCACGTTGCTTGCCAAGCTGCATGTCGACTTCGCCCGACAACCATGTCCATCATTAGGCAGCAATCTAAGCCTCCATGGCAACTTCAGGTCGGTATACTTATTTCAGATTTCTTCCATGCTGAATAGGAAGATGGAGGGTGATGTTACAGCCACCCGTGCAGACACCGATACCGATATGGCTGATATCGAGCTTGGCACACCGACATCAGCGTTATCACAAGCAACCGCGTTATCGCAGGTGACCGCCGGTTTCTTTTCGCGATGTCGCTCTCCTTGGAGGGTTTTGCGTGCTTTCAGGCCCAGGCTCAAACGTCGCGAAAGCTGCCATGAGAGCAGTGGGAGTACCCCCCAAACTCAGAGTGAGTTCTAACCCAATCAAAGTGGCCCAAGAGGAATTTTGACAGAAGAAGTCGAGAATCATCGGCAGGGATACCCTCGATTTTCGGCCTTGATGGCCGCACATGATGCCTTTCATATCTTCAGACGCTTTTCGGGACTTCGTACACGCCTTCTACTGCTTGCTCAGGACGAAATCGTTGATCTAGAAGAGCAGCTAAATCTAGTTGACCACACGGAAAAGTCGCCGCTATTTCTGGCTTCACAGCGTGAGGACAAAAACGAGGAGCGAAAAACGATAATCTACAAACTGCGCACCAGTCTCGCTGCATATGGTGGGCTAACCAATATCTCCTAATAACTACAGGCTAAATCTACTGAACATAGATGAACTACTGGAAGGGAGTCAACGGGCGCTTGCATACGAGAGGCCACATGATAAATACACCTCAAGTCTTCGGCATTGGCTAGCAGGCAACGCTTGCATCGCGAGAAAGGAAACGGCTTTCCTCAAAAATGACGACGATCTGTTAACGCTGTCCTCTACAGAGGACGGAGTGGTGAAATGGCTAGAAAGGACAGTCTGTGACAAGATTGTGTATCACTTGGGAAAGGGGAGTATTTCATGGGTCAGCAATAGATATGTTGCTAACGAATTGATAGGGTTCGGAACCAAAGTCAAGAGACCCTCGCGTGCACATCTTCCCACGGTCCTCGACTGTGACAGTAGCAAGAGCGATTCTCAGTCCTCTAATCGCATTTCTTCTGCTGGCTCCAGTGGTCGTATGCAACCTGATTGATAGCATGGCAGCCAGACTCGTGGTCATGGTTGGCGCAACGGTGATTTTTGTCCTTTGCGTGTGTCTCTTGACAAATGCCAGGACAGTAGACTTGGCGGTTGCCGGTGCAACGTAAGACACAATTCCAACTATCTAACAATGGGTTTTTCGCTAACCAGATGAGTTATTATTAGGTATACAACTATTATGGTAGTATTTATTGAGGGGAAAAACACCGTGACATCCTAGAGTTTGAGGTCAGATATGGACATCAGCATCGTGCTTCCCTGTTGTCAGGTGGCCGCCACCTGTCTTGGCAAATCTCTTTCACTTGAGAAAAGTAGCTTTCAATACCTATCAGCTTCATTCATCCTATCTTATACCATTCAAATGGCCCTTCTTGTCACTCTTTATTGGAGTGGTTGACCATAGGCACCTAGGTAAGCTGACTACGAAACGGGGAAACTTTACAGAGCTGTGATAGTTTAGGCAGGTGATTCCGCCACTTGTCACCCTAAACGTCACTTTCAAATAACGGGGCATTAGCAAAGTTGGCATCCACTTCCGGAGGTCCCATTCTCAAGGAAGTCCAATGCGACTCCTTTGCTCTGTCAACAGCATTTCTCCTTTCTGCCGCCTCTTCCATGCCCAAAATGCGAAGCAAAAGCTCCCCGGCTGTAAGAAACACGAAGAATCAGCGCCGACGGGGTAATTATTCCCTTGGCGGCTGTGAGACCTGCAGGGTTCGTCACGTGAAGTGTGACCGAGTCCGGCCAGCATGCACCAACTGCGTCAAGTCTCGGAAGACATGCGAGTTTAGTTCTCATGAGATTCGGTGGATGCCATCGGCTGGCCTCCAGGGGGGCTATGAGGAGTCCCCGTCAACAGAAGACCTGTCGAGTTTCCGAAGTCGACAATGCTTGGAATCTGGTAAGTTGTCTCCTCAACTTGATGTCGCTTCTTTCGAGAAGGCATTGCCACTGACAACTCGTAACTAGTTCAAAGCAGGGTGGACATGTGCCAGACGCTGGCAGCCGGCATCCCGAGTACAGTCGACGCCGCACTGGCTGACCTAGAAGAGAGTTCCAAGCTCCCTACCCAGGCATCTAGAGTCGGCCCCTTCTCCGTGCTTAACTTCAGCTTACAGACACCGAAAACATGCGAAAGCCCGTCCGACCACTCTTCCCTATTCCAACAAGACAAAGACTGTCCACAAATCGTTGCTTCCCAGCCCAATATTGCGACGACGACCAGTACGCTTACCGATGAACTCGCACTCCCAACGCCTGAGGATAGCGCTGGATCCTTTACTGATTTCCTCCAATGGGGAGATCTCTTCAACTGGGACATCATTCCCAATTGCGTCTCCTTGGATGATCCATTTCTCACCAACGATATTGATTCAACCCGGTGGGAGGGACAGGCTAGTAACCTGGTGATGCCGAGATGTACCGAGACTAGCCCCTTCGCGTCAACAAGACCAATCGAGCATCCGACCGGCCCACGATACAGCCTGATACTACCGGTCGATGTACTAGAGGATGCCCCTCGACTTTTGACACACTTTGAGAATGTCGTCGTCCATCGAATGTCATCTCTGCCTATATACGAAAAGTCACCTTGGTCGACTATGCATATTCCGGCAGCTATGATCACTCTCAGCAAGCTTACCCTCTTTTCAGTGGATGCAAGCAAGATCAGCCACGTCAACATGTCCAATTTCTACGGGCTGCTTGCCGTGTCGGCTTACCATCTGTCTCTAAAAGATCAAGAGAGTCGAGGTCTGTGTCGAGCAGAAGGATACTGGGCCGCTGTGTACGAGGCAGCATATGATGCTGCAAAAGAGCATCTGGATCTATCCTTAGAGAAGGAAACGGATGGTCCAAATAAGGCCAAGTATAAGGAGCAACTGATGGCAATGGGTTCTACTACGACAACTTCGGTGAGTTTCATCATAACCCCTGGGCTAGTTATACCGCGTGCCTGTTCTGATAGACACAGTTCATCTCGAATAACCAGGCAGACGTAGACTACTACCTGGTAGAGTTCGAGAAGCTCTTTCGCACTCGGGGCCTTGCCAAGGGAACAGTGTCGCGCCGCACACGTTTACTACACCACTTATACGCTTGGGTCCGGATCGTTTCCGAAAGTACCCGGATGCGGGGAGGATCTGCCATGCGATACCGAACGCAAGGAACATCTGCCCACCGCCAGGGCCAACATAATGGCGCCGAGGATGACGGTGATCCAATGACCCAAGATGGGAGAAGGGGCATCGCTATTGATCCAAAGCTAGATGAGTTCTTCCGTCTCCCACCCCGTACGCCAGCACGCAGCAAGGATACACAACAGGATATTCACCTTTCAGGAAGCGGTACCGACGAGGACGGCCTATACATGCAAATATACGGGATCCCTGAGACCTGGTTACGCCTGTTGTCACAAACAACGAGATTGGCCAACGAGATGGATGTGCTACATCAACCTGACAACCAGGCTGACATAGAGACATTCATGGTCCTGCAACGTCGCGCAAGCCAACTGGAGGAGTCGGTATGCGCCTTCAGGTCGAAGTGCCAAACATTCGGAACCAGCAACAGCACGAGCCACTTGCCAATGCTACGCGCCCTGTGTTCAGCCCTGCTCATATACTTTTACCAACGCATTCGACGTGTCAACCCAATAATACTGCAAAGCATCATAGACGACGTCATCGTAGCCCTACAGGACTATGATCAAGCCCTCAAGCAGCAGGGGCTCGAGATTTCAGGCACGGCGTGGCCTGCGCTCATTGCCGGATCTGAGGCCGAGTCTAAAAGTCAACGGGAACAGGTCAAGACGTGGATCGATACCAGGATACTTGCAACTGGATTTGGCAGCTACTATACCGCGAAAGACATAATTGAGGAGGTGTGGACTAGGAGGGACGGAGCAACTCCCCTCGCTACGTGGATGGATGTGTGTCGAGACAAGGGCTGGTGGCCAATCTTGGCCTGATATGTTATCCATTTTAGATGTAGGCGTTGAGAGGTGACAAAGAGACAACCGGGGGCTCTCATCTCAGACTGGAAATTATGCATAAGAGTGGTGCTGTAAATTTATTGGCTCGGAGCAATCAACGGCGGGAAGCATCATACCATGTACAAAATTATACCACATGTGTCGATTTGTATTGCCTTGTAAGTTCGGGCTAAAGAAGCAATATCGTTATTAGAGCACTCCCACTTGAAGAATTATCTAATTATGAAAAAAAAAGGACCTCTGACGCCATACTCTCTCCGAAAGAGAGAAACACATGCTAGTAGGAGTGCGGATGACGGCCCCGAACTATCCTCATGACGCTTTACGTCTGCGATGGGTTGCACATCCCGGTAAAACATATGAAGTTGACTCAGTGAAAGTTCACAGGCCCAGTGAACGTTGCTCCAGCAAAGTGTTTGCCACTGCCCGTGTTATTGTTTTGAACAACCCCAGCTTGATGAAACTGGTGGCTAGATCCTGTTGTCTTCTTTCGCCGGTGTCGCTTCAAAAGCCAGAAGGCAACAAGAAGAAGGCCTATACCGCCAACAGAGCCGATAACGATACCTGCTATCGCTCCAGAACCAAGCTGGGAGGGGCCCTCGGAGGAAGGTGTTGAATCAGATGACGCGGCCCCAGCGGTACTTTGTGTGGGCTCTAAAGTAGACGACAGATCCGAAGCCTGCCAGTTGATCTGAATCATCGGGGCATAGAACTTGAAGGGGCGTGTTTCCGTCTCTCCGATCGTCTGCTGTACAGGACGCCGGGCAGCATCGCCCATGCACATCACAATCGGAACGACTGTCGAGGTTGGGACGAGAGTGCAAGTCCCGCCATTCCAATTGTCGCAGTTGTAGCCGCGAGGGCAACATCCCACGGCTGTCTCTCCCGCAGTCATCGGGAACTGGACCTGCCAATCGCTGAACCCGTTCCACGTTGCAGTGCATGCTGATAGGTAGCCATCAGGACACACGAGTCCCGGCGAGTAGAAACCCCATCCTCTCATCGTTGATGATGGACTTGGTGCTCCCGAGCTGGTGGGAGGCCAGCACGCAGGGTTGTCATGCGGAACATGGTTGGCACAGGATTGCCCTATGGAGGCAGTCACGCAGGTGCCACAGGACTGGAAGAGAGATGTGCACTCGGGCTCTGGCGTGAATGTTGTTGTGAGAGGCCCGAGATTAGTACGCGAGTAGGCTGAGATGATCTCGACGGGTGCTATGAGTGTGAGCCGTTCCGTTGATTCTGAGGTTTGAGCTGATCGGACAGTTTGCGTCGACATCTTGGCTTGCTCGGAGAGGAAAGGAGGGAACCCTTACCACCTTGCGCGTGTACCCACCTCACCTATTTGAAAAGAACCTTAGGAGAATGCCTAGCACTCGGCAGTTTTTGCGGGGTGACACAAAGTGTCAAAATGGTTAGAAACAGCTGTTGTGGCGTAAAGCTGAATGCATTTTCAAATTGCCAGTCGCCAAGGAACTTGATGATAGGATAGGTTCGGGAAATTCAAAGCAGGGATGTTCACGAGAGCTGAAAAAAATCCAATAAGGCTGCGAATCTCGCCCAACAATAGGCCAAAGTGAATCATGCCGGCATAGAAGCGACTTGGCTTGCATATGGGAACCCGGAATGGGCCCGAAAAGACGAATCAGGGCCCCAATAAGCGCAGAATAATTACAGTATATTCCTTTTGATCATGAAACATGGTATATTTTATGGCTGATACCAGACCCAGGTGAAGTCGGGTTGTCTCCTTTTACGTAACTAGTCATAGTCCAACAGGGATTTCTGATGCACGATGCCGGTCCTTTGATATTAAAGAGAATTCCATAATACTCACATTTTATAACGATTACTGCTTCTTCTGAGTTTCCCCCTCCATCCCTGATCTTCTCTTTGTTGTTCGAAGGACCATCCGAATACCGATTTTGGAGAGCACTTAGACAATGACCCACTTTCCTCCCAAATAAGACCTAAAACAGTAAGAGACCGTGAGGTAGTACATACTTCGATAACCGTCAAGAGATTGTGAAGCTATCTAGGGAACATGGAAATGAAAAAATAAATACAAAACAACATGTCCCTCTAACCCTGCGCGAGGAGCCAAAGGTCCATTTACAACGGTACTAAAGGTCCAATCTCAACCTTATCTTAACGGGCTATTGATGCCCATATTTCAACGCATCTCCTTCCGTCGCATCCTAGCCTCCATAAGCTCTGCAAGCTCTCGCTGCTTGCGTTTATCCTGATAGATAAGCACTCCCAGTGTTCCAACACACACAGCGATAGCCGCACCAAAACAACTTCCAATTATCTTTCCAGCAAGGCCGATCTCATTCTGCATCTCCATGCAAATAGTGTATCCGTGGGTATCTTCGGTTGCGCACAGAAGGCCAGGAGAGCAGGCACTCTTTGTAATGTTTGTGGAATAACATTCAAGAGTTGATTCTTGACCGTCAGAAGACGTTACCGGGCATACAGTGGTGGACTTGATGGTTGTGGAATAACAAGAGGCGCCAACTGAAGTGGTGGTCTCGGTTTCGGTGCTGCTTGTACTTGATGAAAGTGTGCTCGATGGCAACGTGCTTGATGCCTGGCTGCTTGGCTGTGACGACGAGAGCACTGTCACTTCTGTGGATGCTGATACTGCAGTAGACTCCTGATCCGTCGTGGTTTCCGGTTCTGCAGAGCTTGAGGCTTGCTCCTCGGTTGTTGTAACCGGATCTGCAGAGGAAGCAGCCGCGTTATCGGTGGTTTCTGGCTCCTGGCTCGCCGAGTCCTGAGTTTCCGTTTGCTGGCGCCGTTGCCTTTGGTGCGAGCCCTCCCCACTTTCCTCGTCTTCCCCTAGCTTTCCATCCGAAGTTTGCTCCGCGCGTTTCAATGGGGCGCAGCTCGCGGCGACGTAGCAAGCATTTTCAGCAAGTTGCCCAAGACGGCGGTCACGGGTTGCCAAGCACTCGTACAGGATTTCTGGGTATCGGCAATCCAATAGACGAGCAAGGCCAGAGTCATATCTCGCAACTCTGTTCTGACGAGCGTCAACACGAGAAGATGTTGTAGCCAACAAGGCCAGCATTGAAACAAAGCGCATGGTAATGATGTGATGCGTTAAAGAGATGAGTCGAGAGAAGTACTCGTGTTAAGAGATTGATCGCTCTGGCCCAAAATCTGGAAGTGGTGATGTGCGATATCTAGCCCAGGCACTCCCCCATCTGGGCAGCATCTATGAATATATCAACCGCCAACCACCTAAAGCCTAACTAACTATGGTGTCTCTTAATGCGTACATCACTGGCACTAGAAATGGTACTACATCACTGCTTTGTCAGTCAGCTGCTATAATAAGAACGGTCTGATTCTGTAGGGCTGTGTTGGTCGTCGTCTCTGTTGTACGAATCCGACGTTGAAGCCGCTTAGTCATAGGAACAAGATAAGCTTTAACAAGGGAGTTGAGGTTATTCGTCATCGTCTTTTTTCTGGTGTCAGTGCTGGACTGGGATATGCTCATTTATCCCCACTAAAGACCTCGGGCACAGCCTCGACTCATCCCACATTCCGAGACAAGTCATTCTAGGGCCTTACGATCCGGAACATTTACCGATCTAATTTTGTATCCCAGTCGTAAGGCATTACAAACGGTCTTGCGCCTCCTATCTTGGAGCCGCGTCATTAACGCGCTTCAATCCTGGCGGAGGTGATTAGCGATCCCACCAGTGCGGGTCTTCGGGGCAATAAAGGGATGTCTTTCCGGCCTTCACCTGCTCTCGCTAGGGCTATAATGCCATTTTGACCTAACTCAACAGTGCCCTTAAAAGGGAGATGCCCTGGAGATCATCAAAATGAAGATGGCCCTGGATTGCCACACTTCTAGAGCTTCATCCTTGGAATTACCTACCCTACGGTCTTTTGGGGCATTGAAATCTCATTTTGCCATGCGTTTATCGAAAGAGCGTTTGTTCTCATAGCCGATAGTCTCCCTTTAGAGAAGTTGAGACCACAAAGGGGGTAAGTTGTTAAAAAGGCGGCCGTGACCAAGGGGCAGCACCTGTACTTCGGTTAAAGGCACGGGACCTAACACAGCTCGCCCTGACTAGATGAAACCATGGATATATTGAAACATGAGTCACTGATGTGCCTAATCATGAGATTGTACGAAGACGAAAACACCACGAAATACTGTCCGTCGCAAGGTATTGGCCTCCGGTCTAGTTGAACTGTCTTCTACGAACCCCCCTCTCAACTTGTCCATTTACCCAAGCCCCTCAGGCATAACGTGGACAGGTGCCTTGGGCCTTTTGCATCAAAGCACGAGATCTAATGGCATCCTGGTTCTGGGTAATCCTCCGGATCGTGTCCGCCCTGGTAGCCTTGCGCAGCTGGCCCGCAGCACGCATGCTGGGGATGTTGGTCAGGGCGCCCATACCAGTGATGCCAATGCCGATGGCGAGAGCGACTCTGTCCTCATCACTGGCCGCCTGGGTGATCTTGTAGATATCTACAGAGATAAGACCGAGATCGCCAACAAGGTTAGCTGCAGCGCGGACAAAGGTAGCGGTCGTGCCGATGGTACCAGCCAGCTTTCCGAGGAAAGGCACAATGAAGAGGACCGTCTCCACGACGAGCAAGATAAGATTCTTCGTTTCCTCCTCCCGAACCTCCTCGCCAATGTCATAAGCCTTCTGCATGGCGTCAACCGACTCCCCAACCATGATGACGGGCACTGTAAGGGCGTCGACCACCTCGGAAATATCCTCCTGGATCAAGCCGAGTTTAAAGCCCCATTCATACCCCCAGAGGGTGGCAGGCAGGTCGGAATCCGCCTTGCCAACGGCGGGCTCGACAACATCTTTGGGGTTCGGGATGGTGTCGATGCGGAAACGGTTGTAGTTGACAACAGGAAAGTCGAGGTAGTAGTTCCGCTGACAGTTTGTAATGGTCTGGGGGCATTTCTCATGCGTCTGACCGGGCAAGTGTGCCTTGTACATGTATCTACCGAAGCGGATATGCTCTTCGGCGAGCCCAGTACCTTCGAACACATCCCGGTAAAAGGCTTCGCGGCGATCCTCGCGTAGGGAAAAGGTCACGTTGCCTGTTGTCAACACGTCCACAGCCCGCTGGGGAGGGCATTCAGACGGCTTAGTCTCTCGGGAACCGCAGACGAGAGTGGAGCCATCAGGAATGCAGTTCTCGCGACAAGAACTCGTGGTACACTGCCAACAGCACATCCGAATACTGCTAGTGGTGCACTCGAAGTACGAAGATGCTCGTGGGATGATCCATTCCTCAAGGTTGGTGTCGGCGGAGGCATGCACGGCACGTCGGAAGTGCCCAAACGCCCTGTCGTAGTTGCTGTTCATGAGACGCTCGTAGTGGTCCAGCGACCGCGCCGCCATGCGCCTCAGCACCTCGAGTGCGTATAGGGGCAAGCAGTACGCCGGGATACTACCATCGTTCTCCAGCTTCTCTAGGGTGTCGTGCGGGGAGGTATCACGGCATGCCGGAAGGGTACCCCATAAATCCCGGATCTCGGGGTTGCTCGGTCCCGGGCTGGGAGCGGGGGCGGGGGTGCCGGTGCCAGGGTTGGGTGGTAGCGGCTGAGGGGGAAGGTTGGGATTAGAGATGCCGCCGGGATCATCACCCTTTGCATCACCCGAGCACATATTGTACCATGTCTCGGCTTCGTTGGTCCATGTGCCCTTGATACCATGCATGTCTGCTCGTCCATTGCCGTCTAGGTCCGGGTAGTACATGCAGGTCCCGGCCTGGCTGCCAGCGTAGGCATGGAATGGCCCTCCCCCAGGCTTCTGCTCCCACCAGTACTGCGATCCGCCAATATCGCGCCGGCCGAGGTTGTAATAGACGAACCCGTCGCCGCTGAACTTCTTAACCCAGATAGTGTCTGCTCTGCCGTCGCCGTCAACGTCATGAAACCGAAGATTGGCGCGGTCATGGCCTTTGGCACTCTTAAACTGAGGCACATGGGTCCAGACGCCATTAGACGCCTGGGTCCAGCCCCAAACGCGCCCGTCCTTCTCGATACAGAGGTAATCAGGCCGTCCGCTGCCACTAATGTCAGCGAACCGGACAGCAAGATCATGCAGACCAATACCGCGCTTCTCGGGGCATCGGAGCGCTGGCGCTGGGTTTCCCAGGTTCTGCCAACGCCAGTTCCCTCCGGCGCCACCGTCGAGATTACGGAAGACGGTCACGCGGTTCTCGTTGGCTGCATCGACATAGATGATATCGCACTTGCCGTCACCATCCCAATCAGCTAGATGGAGGTCACGTCGGTCAAGTTCGCGTCCAGCTACCTGCTTGGCATCAAAGATGCGTGCACTCGGGCCCCAGTAGCTCTCACTTCCCGTCAGGAAGTTTTTGCCGCCGTTGGGAAACATGGTCATAATGCCCTTGGAGTGCGTCCACACGTAGTCGTCGCGTCCGTTACCCGTCATGTCGCAATACTTGTTGCCATCGGCAACTAGCTTGGTACCACCTGAGCCGAGGTTCCTATACACGCGGACGCTGAACTTGTGCTTGTTGCCCTCCTTTGCGTGTTCCATATAGACGTAGTCGAGTCGACCGAGAAGCCCAAAGTCTTGAGGCACCCCAAAGATGCGCGCAAAGTGGATGCGGTTCCTGATGTTTTCGGAGCCGCCGAAGCCTCCTGGATGAGTTGGTCCGCTGTTGGCGTTGCCATTGAAGCCTTGTCGCCACGCAACATTGAGGCCGTCGCCTTCGACTCCCTTCAAGCAGCTGCGAGCGTTGGTCCACGTTGTCGTCTGTCCATTACCATCGACCCAGAGCCAGTCATCTCGACCATCACCATTGAGATCCTCGAACCTCACACCAGCGAGATCTCCCATGCCCTTGCCTGTGAATCGCCGGCCCAGGGCCTGCCAGTAGGCTGGCTTATCCTGAATCCCGCCGTTGCGCCAGCATGAGATATCGCCATTGAGGGAAAGGCCGCAGAAGTCAGCACGACCGTCGCCGTCAATATCAGCGAGCCGGACCTGAGCTTGCGGGTATCCTGGTTGCGTAGCCTTCCAGAGGCCGATATGCCTAAAGGTGGGCGGCGTCGCCCCTCCCCCGTTGCCACGGTTGATACTGGCAAAGACGGCACCATCGCGTCCGATGCAGGCAAAATCGTCAAGCCCGTCGCCGTTGAGATCAATGAAGACGATGCCACGCGGGATACAGTTGTCTTGTACACTCAAGTCGTTAATCTTGGTGAACTTGCCACCCCCGTCGTTCCTCCAAACACCGTACCGCGCCTCTCCGCTGGCCAGGTCAAACCAGCCTACCAAGTCATCGCGGTCCGACCGGAACAGACGTGCGAATCGCCATTGGTTGCGGTCAAAGTCGCTCGTGATGGTTAACACGACGCCCTCTGGCTGGCTGCGGTGTCGGTAGATACCGTCATGTTCACCACTGCCTCTTTGCGTCAGACCCCCGGCCCAGGCGCCGTTGCCGGCCGGCTTCTTGCAAGTTCCTGTGTCGCCCTCGGCATTCCCTTCCATCGGGAGCGGAGCTTTGATCTTGCCGTCCCTCTCAGCGGCCTGGATGCCAGCCCAGAAGGCGGCGGCCATCTTGCGGAACCCCCCATCGTGCGGGTGCACCTTGTCGGGCACGTCAGACATAGGGATGTGGTCCATGTCGGCGATGTAGATGGGTCTCCCCTGCGCCGCGAGGTCCGCAACCATGCCACGGTATAGGTTGTTCACACTGTTGCGATTAACGCCACCCTGTCCTTCTAGTGGGAGAAGCGTCGATACAATCATGACTGTATCGGGAGAGATGTTCCGCCACATGCCTTCGATCATGGCGCGCAGCCTATTGTGCTGGTTTGCATTGTCGATGCCATGAATGCAGTCATTCGTGCCAATATTCATAATCACCACATTTGGCTTAAACTTGTACGACAGCCTCGATGCCTCATGCGCCTCGGTGACGATATGGCCAGATGTAGCCTCACAGTCCTACTCATTGAGTTAGCCAACTTGTCAGATAACTCTTAGTTAACAACGCCTTACATTGTCCTTCATGGTGCCTCCGTTCTTAGTGCCCACCATGTTGACCTCGTATCCAGCAAACCGTGCCTGGTCTCTCACGAGCTTTCGAAACCTGGGCGCTCAAATTGTCAGTTTACTGTCGCATCTATGCATGTTCTGTATTGAATTGAAAGAACAGAGTTTATCATACCCATTGCCATCGCTCGAGCCCACGCCAAAGACGGTAGAAGCCCCGAGAGGCATGATTCTAAGCTCATGCCTTGCCTGCCGTCGACCAAGGTGAGGGCCGAGAAGATCACTGCTGGACTCATTCCCGTGTGTCGAGCTCACGTGCAGGTGATGGTGGCGAGAGGCAAAGTGATGATGGTGCGCGGAGCCAAGCGTTACCAGCAAGGTCCAGAATACAATGGAGGAGAGTAACTGGGGCGGCTTCATCGTTCCTAACCTGACGACGTAGGCAGAACAGAGAAGTTGACTGAAACAATATGTCGTTTGATAAAATGAAAGAGAGAGGCAGAAAGAAATAAAGCCTGCAAGGCAAAGTTAGATTTAAAGAACTCGCATGTAAAATGAGTGGTCTTTGAAGGTTGTATCTTTGCAAGCGACTTGGGGACGCTTCGCTGTTTTCTAGACGAAGATACCTCACAATCTCGTATGAATAGGCTATAGTCTCGTTAAAATGCTAGCAATGTGAACTCTCATGATAGATAACGAGAACTACTGCATGTGGAGCTTATAAAAGCGTCCTTGGGGGTATTTGGCATTATGATAGGACTGCGCCGCTGCTGAGCGCCGACCCGAGCACAACGCTGACCACAAGGAAATATGCCAAGGTTGGTTATGTGCCATCAGCAGGGACATCTGAGACTTACAACATAGACGTCCAATGGACGTTACCAGATAACATTGGCGCTGGCGCTGTCAGCGCTCGGCGAAACTTGGCATCACGCGCTAATGTTACCAAAATCCAGGTACAAGCTCACCCGATGAGTTGCCAAGCTCAGGTAGAGCAATTTACTAAAGGGACTTTGGTCAATCCCTAATGCTGGAGAGATAATTACTTTGTTGTAGAGGATGCCCTTTATGAAATCTACCCCTGAATCTATCCCACATCCCAGCATCGCCAGTACTGCTGGCTAATTTAGGCAGGTGTGTAGGTTGTTCGCTACGGCGTCAGTAACTAGCTTAGAAATCTAGTATTCTCAAAGGAATTTCTAATAACTCCGTCTTCCCGTATCTGCCTCCGTCATCGTCTTGCTTTGTTGCCGTTGTTATTCTTCTCCCTCTTTCCGCCGGGGCCGTCTCAAGGCAAATCTCCCCCTCTTCTCCCTCAACCTCCATTTGTCTATCTCTGTTATCATTACAACTCTCCATCTTCAACATGACTCTTCTATGTTTCCTCCTTATAGGTGTCCTCGCAACACGGGTCGTCGCTGATTTTGAAGACGACATTTCCGCCTACGTCGCCGTCTTCTTTTACTTTGGGTACCTCCATGAATGGGGTGCCCACGACGGCCTGAGCACCATTGGCGGCCCTGACTGTTACGGATCAACTCGCTGCAACTTCAACAAGTTCCTAGACGCCACCACCAACAGCAAGGGGGGTTATGACGGTAGCGTCGCCCTTGACGTTACTGGAAGGCCCAGCGCAAAGGTTCTAGCCAACCGATTACGGAGCGCTGGCTTGACCAGAAAGATTGACTGGAACCCCACAAGACTCGTCAACGGTGCGCCAAGGGATAAGCAGGTGCTCGAAGACCATGTCACCTACGTCCTCAACGCCGGCAGTCAGGACAAGGGGGCACCGGGTGCCTTCCAGCCGTACCTTGAGACTGTTCTCGACGCCCTCTCCAACATGGCTGAGATTAACGCCGGGGTCTCCTCGGGCGTACACGTGCGCTGGTGGCTTGCAAATGGTCTCCCCGCGAGCACCCAGCTGAACTTCATTCAGATGCCGCTGCAGGGCGACACTGGTGAGAGCGAGGTCCGCACCGTCATCGACATCATTAATTTGGTCAAGACATTTATATACGAGATGGGAAGGTCTCTCATGAATGTGCCCGTATGGACAGGAGGTTATGAAGGCTTCCCAAACCCTCACCTCGGTCGCAGGTGGGCCGCCGCCCGCTTGGCCTTCCAGATGTGTCGCACTGGTAGAGCCTATCCCCCAGGATCTGATGCCATCCCTCCATTTATTCCCCCTTGGGCTTGAATACGTCCATTGATACTGGTACTAAATATCCAAGTGCCCGTACGTATATGACAGGATGAAGAGTCCAATGGAGACAGGCTATTTGAAGGAAGAGAGACTGATAGTACCATCTGAGAGATGATTTTGTTGGAAACTTGACCCACTCGTTCTCATTCTTGTAATACAACCACCTTTTAGTCTTGTCCAGCCGATATCGTTCTTTGTCGTTGACTAAGCCACTGTGACAACGCCTTAAATTGCTCTATTAGTTTGACTCGTTCGCCCCGATACCATGTTGGCAACAAATCTTGATCACTTGAAGCCAATATTGGGTTGGAGACAGAGTGGTTTCAGACATGGCTAGTGGCAGAGAAATTGTGGGACGCGATGGACCACTATGCCAAAGGCAAAAGTGAAAGATACCTTCTGCTATTTGCAGAGGCAATTAGGTCATACAATGCTGCTCAACGGAAGTTTTCCTTTCAATGAACCCTTGCGTACAGTTGAAAAGTGCCGGTGGATATTTTTCCCACACTGCTCGGCAGATATTGACCCACACGACTGGACCCCTGACGGAGGCACGGATGAGACACGAGTCATACGGGGACGTCCCCTCACCTGATTTTCTGGCACAGGGCCTTGACTTTGTTTATTGGATACTAGGCAGCGGGCTCTAGAGGTCGCTGACGGATAAGTTTCTGCCAATAAGCTTGTGTTAGAGCTACGGTGTGGCCAATCAGGGACTCGTATGAATACGAAAATGCAACTGAATCTTACACATTGCATGCTAAGCATGCCCTCCTTTCCAGCCTCAGGCTTCATCTTCTGTCTATATAAGTTCTCTTTATCTCGTCCTTTCATTCAACCTTGCTTAGCCCCAAACTTCTTCACATCGTGCATCTAAAGAAGCATTAGTTCAAAGCCCGAACCTTTCTCCGTCAACATGGCCCCATCCCAGGTTTTCTCTCAGACCCTCCGCTCCATCACCCGCACCAAGTTCAACCAGTTGGCCAGGCAAAAGGTTGCCTACGAGTCCGCAAAGGCCTCCCTGTTGCGTGATGCGGACGATGAGCCTAGCCCTAAACGGGCCAAGATTCTCGTTGACGGTGCCACCAGGCTGTCCACTACCTCTTCATTGTCGAAGCCCGCGGTCGAGACTCTCGAGCGATTTCTCCTCCAGGCAGAAAATGACCCCTCCGTTTCTCAAGAAGCTATAGAAAGCTGCGAGCATGACTTGCGTAACGAGCTGGACACCTGCTCGGAAAAGCACCGCTTCGCCGAGCTCTACGCCAAGCTGATTGACGAGTGGATCTCGACAAGTGAATCTGACTCTAGCGATCTCCATATCCCACGTGCCGAGAAACAAGAGCAGCGCGCTGTTTGGGAACAGTACGTCTTTTGCGCCAAGGAGGTCGATGAGGGCGCCATCAAGATTTATCTCGGTAACCTCTTCCAATCTGACGGATCCAGCCACGTCAAGAAAGCCTACAATGACTTCGTGGATTCAATCAAGTCTTTTCAAAAAACTTGGGACCTCGAAACCCATTTTGACGAGGAGTCCCTGCAACATTGCATCCAGGGACTCCTAAGGGCTAATGTGTTGAACGATGAGAAGCGCATGACTCTCAATGACTTGCTAGGCAACAAGGCGGTTCTTCGGGAGATCGCGGACGTGCTCAACATGCGCATGCGGACACGGGCCACATGGGAATGGGATGGTGATTGCATCGTCGAGCCCCGCCGCCATCTCAACGGCCGCTACCGCTTCTTCCCTGACGAGGATCTCCTTCAGTCGTTGTTTCTCTACTACATCGGCAGGAGATGGTGCGTCGTACTACGCCAAGCAGCCGAGACTTTCTGCAAGCAGCGCCGGGTGATGAAGCCTGCTTTTCCTGCTCTAAGCAAGGAAGAAGCTCGCCGTCGACAACAATTTCTTGGATTGACAGAGGGCAAGACTACCGCCTACAGTCTCTCGAACCTGCTCGACGAGCATTTCAACAATGAGATCTTTTTAGATCAGCTACCTCGCGAAGTAGAAGAGCAGCGAGGCAGTTACGGCGATGATAAGGCGGGCGATGACAAAGCCAGCGTAGGCGATAACCGCAAGTCTCCCATCGCAGTGGTTCAGAAACTTCTACAAACGCTACAAACCCACATCATCGTTCAGAATAAGCTTGGCCATGAGATCACCGTCATACGCTCCGACTTCAAGTGGTTTGGCCCAAGCCTCCCTCACGCGTCCATCTTTGCTGTTCTTGAGTTCCTCGGCGTTCAGCCCGACTGGATCAACTTCTTCCGCCAAGTCCTCGAATGCCCACTTCGATTCGAAGACGACTCCCCTGACACACCTTCTCGGACACGCAAGAGGGGCATACCGCTCAGTACACCCCTGGCTGATTTCTTCTCCGAGTCAGTCCTGTTCTGTCTTGACTTCGACGTCAACCAGAGGGCCGATGGTGCTCGTTTATACCGTCTTCATGACGACATGTGGCTCTGGAACTCGGCTGAGGCATGTGCCGAGGCCTGGCGGGTCATAAACGAGTTTACTAATCTGTCTGGTCTTGAACTGAACGAGGACAAGACAGGCAGCACCACTATTCATCCAGGCGGCCGTCAGGATCAGATTGATGAGGCCATAGGTCTCCCCTCAGGTGAAGTTACCTGGGGCTTCCTGAAGCTTGATACGACCGCTGGCAGGTTCATCATCGACCAAACCAAGGTCGAGGAGCATATCGACGAGCTTCGCCTTCAACTAGACGGATGCAAAAGCACTCTAGACTGGATTCGTGCATGGAACACCTACGGCTGTCGTTTCTTCACGACCAACTTTGGATCGCTTGCCAGGTGCTATTCCCGCGCCCACGTTGACACCATCCTCAGCACGTTCCGCCATATACAGGAAGAACTCTTCCCCTCGCTTCGTGGCGGCGTTGGCACCCGGCTAAAGGAGATTCTCGCCGAGCGGTTCGGTATCACCGACGTGCCTGACGGCTTCTTGTTCACGTCCGTGGCTCTAGGCGGCCTAGGTCTCCACAACCCGTTCGCAACGCCGTATATCTACCGCGATGGAATGCCCGAGGATGCAGGCGCGAGGATGGATAAGTTTCTTGAGGAGGAGAAACTAGACTACGACGCGGCGAAGCGGGCGTTTGAGTCGTCGGATGAGCAGTCCGACGACTTAGGTTACCATGAGCAGCCATACCCCTATTTTATGGACGTAGAAGACGATAATGCCTTCTTCACTTTCGAGGAGTACACAAAGCACAGAGAAAGAACGTCGGCAAAGTTGAGAACCGCGTTCCAAGATATCAGTGAGGAGCCCCTGCCGAAACCGCTCGAGGCTCCCAAGGTCCTCTCGGGGCTGCTGCCTGAGGATTGGGACGATATGACCCCTTACGATCAGTGGGTTTGCCTGCAACACTCGAAAGAGACAGTTGCGCGGTTCGGGGGCTTGGTTATTCTCGAGAAGGGGTTGCTGCCGACGGGTGTGATAGAGACGCTGCAACAAAGCCGGTTTCAGTGGCAGGGATAAGTCTACGAATGAGTGGCCACAATAGGATCTATGAACTACGGCTAAGAGAGACCATGAGCCACAACAATGAAGAATATGGTTCAAGACAGGAGAACATCTGAACCACTACAATAAGGCATTTTACATAGAATGTGACATACTATGATTCACAATGATAAGCCTGCGACAGACCGTCGAACCACAACAGCAAAAGCATAGTCGTTAATAAGTGACGGTATTGAAGCCCAATACCAGAATGTGACATACAAATATCTTCTTGAGTACCAGCAAGATCCAGTCCTCGAGCACCTTATTTCTCGGCCTTCTTGGCCTGTCCAATAGCCCAGTTATGCGCAGCCAGTGTAGCTTCAGCCAGGCTCTCCTCGGGTAAACCCAGAAGGCTGTTGTGGGTTTCAAAAACACCTTCGCCAGTGGGATAAAATGAGCGAGCGTACAGGGCCTTCAGGAAGCCGGTGCCAACTCCCTTGGCAAGCTCCTCTAATCCCTGCTGGAAACGCTCATTGGCAGGCTGATAGGTGATAGTCCAGTCCTTGTCAGTCTGTCCTAGTAGCTCGTTGATGCTATTGAGCAACTCCCGCTGATTGAGAGTGAAACTCTTGATGTAGACCGGTTTGTTGGCGAACTGGGCCAGGGTAGTGGACTTGTCGTTTTCATCCTCTGGGAGCTTCTTGAGGTTGACCAGTGAGACCAATGCACGTCCAGTCTGGGGCCAGGTGGTTGTGTTGACTCGGGTCTTTCCGTCATCGTAGAAGGTGATAGTTTTATTGGGAAAATCGAAGCCGTACGTGAATGGTCCAACACCGAGGCTGTATTCGTACCAGAAGTTGGGTGTGATGGCGAGCCACTGGGAGCCAACCTCTTCAACTTCTTTGACGCTGGCGTAGATGTACTTGAGCGCTTCGATGTCTTCTTGCAGCTTTAGGTTGCCATAGAAGTTTACACCGTAGGCGTTGGGCACGATGTAAGGAACCCCTGCCTTTCCAGCTGCCCTGATGATTTTGCTATGGGTGTCTGGGGGTGCAGTAAGAGCCATGGTGATGACCAAGAAGTCTTGACCTTTCAAGGCTTCGATTAACGTAGCCTCATCGTCATAGTCGACGGGAGCAAGCTTCACACCATCGGGCACGGTAGTCTTGCTGCCCTTGCGGGTAAGGGCGGTGACAGTCTGGTTTCCAGGTGACTCGAGGAGATGCTCAGTGAACACTTTGCCTATCTGTCCTGTAGCCTTGGGGAAAGTTAGCATCTTATCAGCGCGCTAAGAGTCTGGTATGGGAATACATACGCCAACAATAGCCACATGCTTGATGGCATTGACAAAGCCTTCAGGCTGGTCCTTTGCGTATTGAAATGCCATGGTGATAAGTGAGAAGTGAAAGTAGTATAGATATGATTCGATACCCACGAAAGAGAGATGGATTTGTAGTTCTTGTTCCTCAATCAAGACATGTTCTTCACAAGAACTCTTAAATATCTGTGATGGGCTTACAAACTGGTCCTTTCCCCCTCGCCCACCATAAAGCCGAAAGCCAATGGCTTTGCCAAGGACCCACTGATTTGGGTTTCCGGGTTGGCTAATGCTGCCGCGACTCAGGTAAGTCTGTACGATATTAGTTAGCACAAGGTGATGCAAACACCTTTTGATTCGTACAGGTGGCTGGTCTTAAAGCCAATGGGTATACTTCGACGAATGCATAGATTACCTACGTCTCTCATGCCGTGTTCTACGGCGACTTTTCGGCAACAATAACATGAGCTTGTATTACCACTGCCTGGTCTTGAGCATCCGCTGACTGACCAGTGACCTTGAGAGCCCAAAGCGAGCAGTGCTCTTCGCCAATCTACAATCTTTCTCCTGTATCTTTGTAATCCAAGAACGAATTGCCCACCTTCCACCTAGGTAGCCCATTTTTGCATGGTAAATATTTGGTGTTGTTTGCACTGTTAATGTTGCGTATACATCTTGCAAGGCACATAAATGTCGATTCTTCATCATCAGAGCGCATATACTCTTAAGCTGCATGTTTTGAGCCTGACTACGCAGGGAGCTCCAATACTGCAAGCTTCTCGCAAGCTTTGACCACATTCTCTTGTAGATCGACGTCCTCAGACTCTGGAAGCGCTTCACCCAGCTGTCTCTTCGGTTCAAAGTACTTTCCAGTCAAGGTTTGATCATAGTCTCCTTCAGCCAACATAACATATGTCTGCACTCCATCTTCTAGCTTATCTGGGGCCCCTTCACCGCCAATCTTGGTAGCCACCCATCCAGGATGAACGGAGGTCACTGACGTGTCTTTGAACCGCCTTGCTACTGCATTGGCTAGGAGCATCACATGGAGCTTTGAGTCGCAGTAAGCGGGGAAGTCCTGGAAATGGGCTTCCCCTCGCTGAAGCCAAAAGATATCTCGGGCGTTAGTCTCAGCCTGGCGGTGCAATTGAGACGAAATAAAGGCGATCCTTTTCGGAGGGGTAATGAGACAAGTCAAAATGTAAGGTGCAAGGACATTGACGGCCACCATGGCCGGAATTCCCGTATCAGGCGTTTTTCGGAATGGCCCGTAGAGCATGCCAGCATTGTGGATAATGGCATCAAATGGTCCGACAGCGTTGACTTCTTCGGCGAGTTTCTTTGTCTCCGACACAAGCGACAAGTCGGCGATAAAGACACCTGCGGCGCCAGGGCAGTTCACCTTAGCGTCGGCTGCCCGCTTGGCGTTGCGTGCGTGGAGGTAGACGGTGTGTTTGCGTTGAATGAGTTGACGAGCAGCTTCAATGCCGAATCCATCAGCAGATCCAGTGATAAAAATGCGTGCCATATTGTAGTTAAAGTGAGATGGTGGCAACAGTAGTAAGTATTTGATGAATCCAATTCTTTGAGTGAACGCCCCGGTGGTCTTCTGAAAACACCAGTTATATAACCCAGCCTTAGGAAGCCCGCCCACATTAGCTCCGATGTTTTTGAGGTTGATTTGTAACTAGCTGCGAGCGAAAAAGGTCGGTGACATTTCGGCAACTATAATTTTTAAAGAGGCCCGTGGCCAGTCCGTGGCCAAATGGGGATCTTGGACCCGGACTTAACGGACCTATAGCACACATTGCCTCCCTAGGAACGCCCACAAGGCCTCTGTAGACTTTGGTCTGTTCTCAATCGTCGGCCCTGTTCGTCAATTTTGGATATCAATGGCCAAAAATTCACATATGGCAGGCACCAAAGTGGCTACGGAAGAATCTCACTTATACAATAAGAGTTAGGGAAGAGTCGAAAGGAAAACCCGGTCTCATCAACAAATGAGTTATCACTGTTTGGGCACAATTGGAAGCATTCTTAGATAGTAATTATTCCATTACAGAATGGTATAGACAGCCTTCTCTGCACTAATCGGACGAACCCCGGGCGTCTTGTTTGGAGAGACGAGTGCAATGCCATCAACAATCTTCTCAAGGCCACCAGGCATCTGACGGATTGGGTTGCCTGCCAACTTCGCTTTTCCTTGTGAGGCTTCCGAACCAAGGAACGCGAAAAACTCGGCAGCAAATTTACGTGCCTCTGGGTTTGCTGGAATGCTAGTACCTGAGATAGTCGATCAGCCATCAAGATGAACCTTTGCACGGTTACCAAAATAGCTTGCGTACCTTGATAACCAATCTCCACACCCAAACCCTCCCACACAGCACCAATCACAGGACTATGCTGCAATTTGTTGATGTCGAACTTCCCAACAGCTGGACTTCGATAGACTGCAAAACGGCCATCAGGAGCCAGAACTGAATCGACTTGTTCCACAGTTGGCGAAATAGAAACGCCATCGACGGCGTAATGAACACCTCCAGATGCCTCCGTCAATTTTCGGACTTGCTCGGGCCAATCAGGGTCGTGGTAATCAATCAAAACATCGAAATTGTAGGGTTTTTCTCGCAGCAAGTCATGCTTCGATGCGCTAGCCACCCCGATGAGACGAATCTTTGTGCCTGAGAACTGCTCGCTCAATCGGACCAGCTGTGCTGCATATAGGCTCAGAGACGCGGTCGCTCCGTAAATGAGAAAATTGACTTCGCCCTCAGGCCTCAGCCCGAGCCTACCGAATCCTTCTGTCTCAGCAAAGGGACATGGAAGTTGAAGCCTGCTGAATACTCCTTGAGCTGCAGTGAGACCGCACAAGCTGATGCTGGCGGCTTCTTCGAGAGTCATGCCTTCAGGAACATGCCACGCGAGGTCCCATTCAACACAGACGTATTGGGCAAATGCACCCGGTCGCTCATTGACAGAACAGGCTGAATGTGAAAAAATACGTCAGTAAAGGGGCAAAGCTCACTTGTTACCGTATGGTGAGACACTACCTCCTTGAACAAATCCTGCAACACGCGTGCCGACTTGGGTACGGGGATCATTTAGTTTCTCGACACCTGCGCCGACTTTCGTAACCACACCCGCAAAGTCACTCCCAACTACACGGCGATCCTGGGCAGCGACAGGGTTGGCAGTATACAACCAGTCAACTATGTTCAAGGCAACGGCGTTGACTTGGACCAAGATTTCTGATGGACCAGGCTCCGGGATCGGCATGTCTTGGACAGCCACGAGTTTATCTTTGGGCAAGACAACTAGAGCCTTCATGCTTGCCATGTTGTTGTGTCAATGAAGTGTGAAAGGATTTTGAGATGAGAAAGAAAAGGTGTTAGGGAAACCATATTCGGTAGCTTAGAGGGTTATATATGTTAACTGGCGTCAAGGCCTTGGGTGAACGCTCCCTCAAAGGGAAACCTACCCTACGGCCGGCCTAGGTATGAGACTCAGCCCACATGAACGCCGAACAAGTCTTTGGTTGATAAGCCCACCATCCCCTAATAGGCTAGTCGCGCTTCAGCCCCACCCTATTGTCTCAGCTTGTATCATATCCCCACGGAACTTTCCTTAACTCCATGAATCTCCGGTTCAGCCAGGTTAACTACCCACTTCAATGGCTTGACTGCACCCTGGCCATTTTGCTATTCTGCATCATATGAGAAGATAGAATGAGCGAGCATGAAAGTATGTATCTCCTCACTATCATGGTCGTTATACGCCCTCGGCCATAACATTCCAGGGCCTTGGTAACCGACTAACCCCTCGTACAGTTAGCTCTAGTGGAGACGATGGACACAACATGTCGAACACCACTCGCTTCATTTGTGATTGCGGGAAGAGCTATATGCGCAAGGAGCATCTCCGACGTCATCAATCAACTCATGACGGTGAACCACACAAATGCCACATTTGTGGGCAGTTGTATTGGCGCCAGTGAGCATCCCATATACTGCATCATGATAGTGGTTTAACCTCCTTAATTTCTAGAGACGTTCTCCGACGCCACTTGAGCAACCATGGGGATAATCCTCCAGCCAGACCACGTGCTTGCGATGCTTGTCATGCAAACAAGACCAAGTGCGATGGCAATGGGGTCGTTGATTGCACATTGTGCAAGAAAAAATCCATCTCTTGTCATTATTCCCTACGTCGATCAAGGGTTCGAAAAGGTGCTCCCCCTCCTAGAGGAAACAACATGTCACATCTCCACCATCAGTCAACCTCCAGTGTTACTACAGACGAACTTGCCCAGAACGTGATACCTGAAATCACAGTAGAGAGCAGTGGCGCATTTTCTATGATGGAGATAAGCTCAAACAACCATCTGGATGCTTTATCACAACCGCTTCTGCATTTTGGCGCGAATACTAGGCCGCCTAATGATACGGCTTGTCTAAAAAGGATCCTTCAAGAACTATCGACATCGCTGCCAAGATCGAGTCCCTTGCGCAACACAGATTTCCCAGATACCATGGGAAAGTGGGTGCCAGACTGCTTTGAGTCTTACGTCAATCATTTTCATCATCGATGGCATATCATTACCGCGCCAACCTACGAGCTCAACAAGAAGCCTTATGACAATGCGGCCTCCGTCCTGATGATTGGGTCCTATTTCTCTCACACCACAGACCAGACACATTTGAGTATGGCGATTCACGAGAAACTAATGGATCATTATCTGCAGCTGACGGTGCGTGCATCTGCTCTCTAATACAGCACTTGGAAGACATCAGGACACTGACATCTGTGTAGAAATCGATCATCGAAGGTAAAATGATACCGGATACAGTGAGACAGCTTGAGACCTACCAGTCGATCTTGATGAATGTCATATTCGGAATATCCTTAGCTGTCAGCGCTTACCCTCCATACTCATCCAAACATAACTGACACTGGGATAAAGCAAGAGAGAACGGCAGCACGAGCTAACCACTTATGTGGTCAATTAATCGAGACGATGAGGAGTACTGGCTTCTTTATCCGATCCAAGGCACAGAGTATCCTTCAGAGCGAATACCCCGGTGATTATGGCCCTTGGATTGGTATGTTTACAGATGAGTGGAAAAGGTTCGTGACTTTCTCGCTACTACAGTACCGCATCTCTTACCAATGCAGACTTATCTGTAATCTATTCAAGATAGAGACACAAATATCTCTCCTTTATCGGCAGCATCCCCGACTGCTCAACAAAGAGCTTAGTACACCCTTACCCTCAACTTTCTCTTTGCGGAACTGTTATGATTTCGGCACTTTTACTCATCGGGGAAAACGCGAAGGTTCAGGCCGAAACGTCAAATTGTCGTTGATGATGAGATATCCTGATTGGTTCCTCCCTGATCCGTTACTCGTTGAAGATATTCACCTCGGCCTCTGCGGTCTGGCTTTCGATCTCCTCAACATGCAACCTCATTCTGTCTCAAGTGAGCGAGACAACGCTGCAGTGATCTCCAACCGCGCTAATATTGTCCGGCGGCTTGGAATCTGGGCTGGGCATATCGAGGTTATATCTCAGAAGCTTTCGTCTGAAGCATCTAGTCCAGGCGATCATGATCTCGTAGCGGCGTACCTTCAGCGAGAGGACGAGACTAATGTCTTATCTTACGACAGGTCAGTCGTGAAACATCGCATCCAAGACATTCTCCAGGACGCGACAACGTTGCATCACCAACTTCAGACTCTGCTCTCAGTTAGTAAATGAAATAACTCAATTAAGCCTCCCTAGTCCATTGGCCGTCAGTAAAACCATGGTTGGCGCTCACGTTCACATGGAAGCGTGGGCCTCTATCACGTAAGTCTAGTTCTCCTGCCAAGTAATAACAACCATTTACTTTACAGGAGAGAGCTCAAATAGAGACGAAAAACTAGTAGACAGAAAACTTGACTCCTTACAGCTATACCTTAGGGACGAACTATCACAACTAAACCGTAATCCCCTTAGCCCTCTTTGCCTAGCGCTTGGTACGACAAATGAACTTGCAAGATGCCAGTCAAACTCTGTATAACACCGAATACAATTGTCATGACAAAAACAAGTACTGCAACCCAGAAAGTGTACCACTGGACTCTGTTCCTCCTGTCAAGCCACCATTGGGAAAGAGTCTTTGGTTGGGATTCGTCAAATGCCTGTTTGAGGATGACGAGTCGGTCGTGCCAAAATGAGAATTTTTCGAAGCGACGATCATGAGCCCGAAGTGTGCCGCAGCGGCCTAATAAGGGATCTATATTCTCAAACTTCTTGGACTTTCGTTGGCCTTGTAGCCAACTTTTGGTTTCCTTGTCTGATGAGGGGAACAGGAGTGCCAAGGTATGCAGGGTCTCGTTAATGAAGCCTGTGGGGAAAAGGGGTTTTTTCAGGCGCTCGGTGCCATTGCTTGTCTGAGCATCGTCACTCTGGTCCTCGTATTCGGCTTGGAATCGAAGGAAACTCGTGCAGTGGAAGACGAACACTGCTTGATCATCATCTGTTAAGCGAAGATGATCGGCCAGATTTGTAGTCCAAATGATTTTGATACCACCTATGCGGCTCAAATTTCGCCCGGTAAAAAGTTTCCCAAGCTTTGTGTTATCGATAGTAAGCGTCTTCTGAGGAACGAAGTACTCCGCCAAGGTGGCCTCGAGAGTGTTCCTTTCCCAACGAACAGGAGTTTGCCCAGACAAGCCGATCTGGCTCTGCCCAATCTCCGTCATAATTAATAGGCTGGCGCATAGGTTGATTGTATTATCGATTGCATCCACCTTGCTTAGCTGATGGCTCGATGGGGTCTCGCTGCAGACTTTCTGATGTAGTTCTTCCCTGGTGGACCCTGTGATGATATTTTGAGCGATCCTGGCGACATCGGAATGAGTTTTGGCACATATATGTCTCCCGCCATCGAGCAAGAAGCGCCGCGTTCGATTGGAGTAGTATTCGAAGTATACAGACATGTGAGGTTGGGATTCAAAGTCTGCTGGGGCTGTTGGTGATCCCCAGAGCCTCGCGAGGATTTCTTCTCTCACGGGGACAGGGATGGGATGTCGCCTCAAGGAAACGTCCAAGATGTCTATTTCCATGGTGGTGAAGCTTCATATTAATGCCGAAAATCTGTGGTATTCATTAGTTAACCCGGCAGACTGGCCTTAAACATTTCCGCCGGTTTTGTGTCCCGTCGACATGAGCCCCTGGGCCCATCGCGAAACTGTCAGTGAGCGAGTAAAGCAGCCTCGAACCCTCGCGAATCTGCCTTGGAGAAGCAATGCCTCCATGTTCCCCCTACACAATCCTCTTTCATTACAAATTATGGGTGAGCACGCTTTGATTGGGCTTCTCAATGAGGCAGGGCGAGTCCAAGAGGTTGCCCCGCATCTTGGTGGCCTCATTATTGCCTTGGGCGTCGAGGCAGGACATTGGTGGCGGCGTCGGTAGACCGCAATTGGCTTACACAGTGAGGCAGTGTAAATCTGTGACGTCGAATTGTAATTTACAATCCAGCGGTGAAAACGCAGGAGCTACAGCCTGCGCCTTGCTTTCTTTTCGCAACAACCCTCGGCTGCTGTAAACTTCATTCAGAGTTTTTTCAAGTTCTTTCAATTTCCCTTCAACGAGACACCACAGTTTATATCCCCCCCTCCATGTTTTGGCCTTTGACAAAACAGGGTTGCACATTCGTACAGCATACAGACGTATTCGGCCGAGCTTGGCCGTGTGACTCTAGCGGCTACCGGATGTCAGGCAACCTTGGCCACTGTGGAATCACCACTACAAATATTCAACATGAACATTATCTCTAAGCGTCGCAAACCGTTACCATACGCGCAGAACTCGTCCAAGGACTCGGTTGGGTCGTGCCTTGGTACCTTGCCTGCAGGCCGATTCGGTCGTATTCAATGCTGGGAAGCTATAGGGGACGCCAGAAGGGAGTTCACCGAGCAGCTAAAAGGCAATATCATCGAATATCTGGAGCAAAACAACGACAAAGTACAAGATTCTGGCAGCATTATTGACCTCTCTCTATTCATGCTAGGGAGGTCCACCACGCAAGCCAAGCCGACCGTCATGTTCGTCTCTGAGGACAAGAGGGCACGGAAGGAGGCTTTCAACATGATCAAAGATAGCAAAATCATGGAAAAGTATCCAGGTTTTGAACTTGGCCATATTCCCCTCACAGCAGAGTTCGAGAACCTGGAGTTCCTTGCTGGTGGAGATGAATCCTTCGAATACAGCGACACCTTTTCGACCGACGAATCACTTGATGTATTCTGGTCCCAATCCAACAGACTAGAAGGTCGCCGCATCTACTTTTACACTAAATTCGGCCGCGAAGAGACTCCCCGAACGGCGACAGCAGGTGGTGTCATTACCTACCGAGGAAAGCCCATGCTCCTCACGGTGAACCACTTCCTCGAACCAACACAGACGATCCCGACCCCGTCATTTGTCTCTGTCTCAGAGGAAGAAGAGAACAGTGAGGATGAATGTGAGATCACCGGACTAAGCGACTTCGACGATGAGGACGAGGATCGCCTCATCGAAATTACAAGCGAAGGGAGCATCACGCCCGAGTTTGAGACCTCAGATGTTGATAGCTCCAGAAGTTGCAACAACAAGGAGTCGGTTCCCTCATCTGGGAGTACCACAGATGTCCAGAACAACACCATGGTGCTCCAGGAGAGGTTGGAGCGCATTGAACAGAACCAAGCCAGCATACCCCTTGATGGCGCGTCAAGGCAACAATTTACCAGAGCAGGGAAGGTGATTCTACGCTCCAAAGAACTCGACTATTCCCTTGTCGAGATAGATCATCCCCTTGCGAGCATTGATGATCTCGAAGACAGCACAATTGAATTGGGCGACGTCTCTCGGATTGAGCCATGCTGTCGAGATGCTGCGGTCAAAGCAACCACCCCAGACGGCGGCATCGTAGGAGGTGCATTATCAGGCACACCATCATACGTCCGCCTGCCACATTCAAGGGCGTATGTGGAAGTCTACTTTGCTAGATTCAACAGGCCGTTCGTTCCGGGCGACTGTGGTAGCTGGGTCCGTGACGCCCTCACTGGACGACTTTTCGGCCATGTCTTCGCCGGAAGCCCCACGAGTGGTCTCACCATGATCATGCCCGCCTGTCGTGTATTTGACGATGCTCAGAACATCTTGGAAGGCCAATCCCATGGTACCGGGAAGAACGTTGTTCGAGAGCTTGTAGGAGAAGTTAAGAAGGAGACACACCAGGATCAAGACACGCTAGCCCAGCCCCCTAGTTCCGAAATTGTCTATCAAGAGCAATCCCGCCGTTTCCATCACTTCATTGATCATCTGGAGGAGTACCAGCTCGAGGATATCCAGAACCTCCTAGCGACCGTCAATTTCGGAGTTCCTACTGGCCCTCACATGATGGAGCGGCTGGCCACCTTCAAACGGGGATCCGACCTCTCGTTCCCCTTCCCGTGGTCCAAAGGGGTTAACATGGCCGAACTCACGAGACAAGACCGTTTCAAAGTATTACCTTCGATAATCAATCCCTCTGAAGCGCGTGACAAGCCGCTCATCGAGCAATGGGCTGGCACCGTCGGGGGCCCGAGAATCCTCAAGATCAAGATAGTGAGCAATGCCGAATACTCCTACAGACAAGGGTGGAAGGACTACGACTACGACATACACGGGAGCGTGAAGGTTGGAGACCTTGCACACATCCTCCACAAGAAGAAGCTATTAAGTGATATCATTCGTCTCGCTCAATTATTGGAGGAATTTATCAGGCTCAGGGATGAGTTTCGTGAGCTTCACTCTAGTCCTCAGGCACCGAGACACTATCGGTGAGAGATCACAAACGACTCACCTAAAAGCTGTTGCTAATCAAGAATCGCAGCCATCGAGACAGCAAGATCGACGATTTTCTCCTTGATTTAGGACTCCTCATCACGAAGTTTGGATCTACCCTTACAAAAGAGGCATGGAGGAATGACCTTGAGATTTCCGGTATCGACTCTCATCGCGGTCAAACTTATGATGGGTTTCTTGCAGATAGTCTCCATTCTCTCCGCAACTGGGATCACTTACTAGGCAAACCGCCATCGGCCACTGGCCGATCCAGCAGTCGCAACGGGGACATCAAGCCAGAAACCATTCCCTGGTTTCTTCAACCGGGCGCATCGCGGCTTGACTTTGACATCAGACTTCCAAAGATCGCATCAGGGACAAACCCCGACATTCTGATTAAAAACGCTGGGAGTCGATTGTATCGTAAGTAACATGCGCTCCCACCCCCCTCCTCCCTTTTGCTCTCATTTAGGTGTTCCTAGTCGGCTGACAAATGAATGCCTTCACCAAGCTTCTTGGGAATGCTGTGCAAATTGCTCAGCTCAGGCCAATTTCGCATTCCCTGACACTGCTTGCCCTACTCTTTGGGATCTCGGCGCTGTTGGCAGCGATATTCTCGACTTGTCGCGCATTGGGAAGGAAAGCCAGAAGTATTTTTCTGGAAGAAAGAAGATTTCTCAGCGAAAGAGTACCATGTCCTCACGCGACACCCTCACCTTTCTATACAATCCTCGGTCGGAGGCTAAACGGCTTAAAATCCACGAGCCACAAACGGAAATCTCGTGGGTGCCATCATTTGGCCCTCTGGGGGAGCGTGATCAGGTTAGTATCATCCCCCATGCTTTCCATTTCTTAAGCAACAGCTACGCTGTAGATCTAGTAGGTGGCTAAATCTAGAGGCGTGTAGGTGATATTTGTCGACGACTTCAGTTCCATGGACTTGCAAATGAACACCGTTTGGGAGACTGCCAGGGTTATCAGTTACCTGGCAAAGGTTGCCGATGACAACGGCAAGGACCTCTATTTTGCCTTAGACCCTGCCAGTCCTCTCAAGCACTCATCCAGCGCGACCATCGAGTTGACGATCCTAAAGATAAAGACCCTCGATTTTCGATCACGGGCTCTGGAGTTGTGGGATGGATTATAACACGTACTTGAAACCGGAGAATACAACGGGAGACCTGCTTACATACTCACAAATATAGATGAGAAGTCAGCTATTCTCCCTGGGAGGAAAGGCTGCGTCTGAGAGAAACAAGGTTCTAGACATTTGTTGAGTACGGGTAACAATTACACGCGCAGTTGAGAAGGAGAGGATTGGTATGGGACAAAATCCTCAGGCATGAAGCTATTCGGATTAGACGCAACTAATACCATAAACTTTCTTCTGGGAGACCGTGTTTCGCCCAGCGATGCTAGATCGATTGACACCCAGAGAGATTACTCTTCAAGCAGGCCTACGTCAGATGGGTCGAGCAATGGAAAGTGAAATTATTCGGCTGTGTGGCCATACCTTGAGCACTTCAGCCTTATGCCAAGCCCAAAACACCAAAACCATTTTCTGTAGATTGCCTTTATGACCAGCATGGTCCAGACTCAAAGACTGTCCCACCCAAGAAGTCCTATTGAACATGGGGGTTGGTTGAATCTCTCATAGCTCTCCCACTGGTCGGAGGCAGCGACATCGACAGCTCGTGCAAATGCCATTGAATCAGAATTGTCGGTATCATCTTCTTCCACTTCCACTTCTTTGACATACTCCCATTGGTCCAGGTGGTGAAGTTGAAACTCGACAAGTCGCTGGCCACGAGCGGAAAAAGTCACAGGCTCCTCTCTTCCAGACGTCGATCCAGACGTCGATATATCGCGCTTCCGTCTCAGGTTATGGTCCACAAACCAGATGCTACATGAACTCGTGGTATCGATCGCCATCCGGACAAATTTTTCAACAATGTCGAGATCGTCATAGTCGGGGTACACCTTTCCGAGCTGGAGCCCCCATTCCGACTTGTATTCTATCGCGATGTTCAACCTCCCTTGGTATTCCAGGATCGAAGATCCGAGTGGAATTTGTAAGTCAACTTGGTCCCAGTCGATTATGGTTGGGTCTTGGACCTGGAATAGAAATAGATCTTGGTGAGGCAGGACCGTAAAGAATGGGGAACCCCATGATGGCCAATGTAGTATCCTGTTGCAGCAGCATCTTTTTCCCAGTGTAGTTGCCTATTTTTAGGCTTTCGGTTGGGTCTAAATCTGCGCTCCATAACGCGTCTTGACTCTTTACAAGCAGTCCATAATCCTCCGTCGATAAGATATGTTGAGATATTGCTTTCGTCAGAATCTGGGATAATAAGTTGGTGGTCGTGGTCGGCGTCGGCGTCGGCATAGTCTTCATCGAGAACCATAGGCCTCATGTTCTCCAAAGGCCCAGTATCTTCACGGTTATAGAGCTCGAATATCTGTATTCCCGGACAGTCCGGTCGGACAGCCAGGTTCCAGATCTGGTCCCTGAGCTCCCAGGGCAAGTTGCCAAACTGGTGAAACGAGGGAGCCATTGTGAGGGATGAGAGTAGTGGGAAGAAAGGGATTATCGATTGTAGGGGAGATGCTGTGGTTTGTCACTGTCGAGCTTTGCGCGATAAAGAGACGTGAAGAGTGAGACTGGACGAGATTCGACTTCACCACCCTGGGATGGGCATCTATTATTTATAATCTTCATTCTGGGTCATAAGAAACATCTGTGATAAGTTTGCTTACAAACCGAACGAGTGACTCTCCTCCGCAAGCCAAGAACTCAACAGTAGCAATGGTCAGCAAGCTTCGCGGTTAGGTTTCAATAACGTATGATTTCTTTTTAGTTTCTTCTTGTTATTCCTTCCCCACCCCCAGATTGGTATCCGATCTACAGAAATAGAACGGCGGCCCAACATAGGTATGTCGTTCATGTCTTCGATCCTCTGGCTCAGTTATCCCAGCTTCAAATATGATAAATGACACATTTCCAATTCCAACCCAGTGACCTATTTTCATGTCTCTATCGTGTTAAAAGTTGATGTGTATGCTAACTCTATTTTGGCAACTGGCCGAGATTATGCATCTAAGCTGCCTAAACTACCATGCACTTCCTGAAGGGTTTAACTTTTTATCATGCAGGTAGATCTGAGTCACCTCATGTTCGAACTCATCGTGAGCCATGTACAACGTGTTCTTTTCCTGCAAGCGACTAACTTTATCTAACAGCTTGATTTCGTCAAGATAAATCTCAGAATAGCAACGCAGGCATTTCATCCCTCTGAGGATAAGGAAGGATATCATTTTGTACAGACGATGCACCCTTCCATCTGATTCTTTCTGGCTATTTCTATAGAAGTTAACATAATTAGGTTATGGTTTTAACTCCCTCACAAGACTTTTTGCAAGTGATCGAGAGAATCCCAGCGTATGACAAGTGTATGAAGACCTCCTTTTCACGAGTGGCGAAGAGGAAACTGCCTTATCACATCACTTATGTTGCAAAACGTTTCAAGAATACTAAAATACAATTATTACGGAGTCAGCCCTCAGACTGAAGAAGAAAAGTAGATGATGTAGGAGTAGGCCCTCAATCGTATACTCGGGCAAGTTCTTCGAGGGATCCTTTATCGAAGCTCTTCCACGATCTTGTCCGCAGCGACAAGAGCAAAACAAGCAGCCGTGAGTGTTGGGTTACAGGCATTCCCGGTAGGAATAACGCCGCAGCCACCAAGGACAAGCTTTTCCTGGCCCCAGACCTTTCCGAACTTGTCAACTACGCTGTCCTTCTTATGCTCACCAGCACGGTAGGTGCCGCAAATGTGGAGGGCAGAGCCCGGAGCGAGATACTTTGGCTCGGCTCCAGGCAAGAAGCCTCCGAGCTTCCTTGCAACATCAACCATACTGGACGAAGTCAGTGTCAATTTCAGCGACATGATGAAGCAAAGCTATAGATCTTACTCGTCAATCATCGCCTTGGTGCGGTCACGGGCAGCGCCACTCATGGCGAACTTGAAGATGGGCTGTTGCAATGTCAGACGGGTATTTATCGTTTGACTGGAGCCGCACGTACCTGTGGCATCTTGAACTGGTCTTGGTAAGTCTCGGAGAACTTGACATAGTTGTCCTCGTTTGGCTCTACGTATGTGAACCAGCGCAAGTCGACAATGAGACGCTGGTCGACAGTAGGAGGGACTTGCCCATAGCCAAAGGCGTCACGATGAATCTGGGTGTGCCAGGGGTACTTCTCGGAAAACGGGAAATAGCACTGAGGATCAGGGTCGCTGAATGGGAAGGGAAGTGGGTCCTTGGGGTGCTTTTTCTCGTGAAGCTGGACGTATCCGTCCCAACCAAGGTTGTAGGGATCATCCTTGACAGTGTCCACAAGGTTTCTGTCGAGAACAATTTGACAGAATGCCATGGGCTGCTCGGTCATGTACTTACCCTAGTTGTCACATTCGTGTCAGTAGGTGCTGCAGTCTTCGCCTGTTGTGATGCTGAACTTACCAGGGCTGGTAGCGAGCGACCCAGTGCAAGGCCTCCTTTCTCAGGGGGGTTACACAGAATGCCAGGTGTGAGCACGGCACCAGCACAGATGACGTACTTCTTGGCCTTGATGTAGTAGATTTCATCTTTCAGAATATCCTTCACCTTGGCCATCTCAACTTGGTTATCTGGCCCAATAGCAAGAGCAAGGCACTGAGTGTTGGGCTTGATCTCGAACAGGTTGTCCGGCTTCTTGGGCTCGGAGAGATCTCCCAGGATTGTGGCAGTCGCAGACCACTCGATGTAATGCTTGTTCTTCTGGTTTCTCTTACAAGCCAGAGGCATGCTCTTCATCCCACGGTCGGGGAAGGCCTGTTCGAGAGTCTTCTTGACAAGTTGCTGACGAATGGACTTCTCAAAGGCTTCTTCGGTTGTGTCAAATAACTTCTCTGCCCTTTCGTACAGGCTCTTCCACTTGTTGTCGTCGAACAGAGTGGATCTCTCCAAGGGATGTTCGCGTGGAGTACAGCAGGTCCAGTGAGAGCCCATGCCACCGACGACACGAGTTGCAGCCGCTGCCGGTAGGTTCTCAGAGGGGATCTGTTCCGGGTTCTGGCCATTCTTGATGAACGCGAACTGTTCCACCCTGGAAGATTTGTCAGTCACACCGGCGGCATGAAGTGGGGTAAGGGATATAAAATACTTGGGAGCCCACGATCCTGGGTCCAGGAGAATATCCGTGGTGTTTGTCGGGACTGAGAGGAGGTTCAATTCTCCCTTGACAGTGCTTTTGTCCTCTGTTAGTGAAAGAGATCCAGGGCCTGGGTTTTCTGAACACACTTGGTAAACAGACTGATGTCCTTCTGGACAGCCATGCTGTTCTTCTTGTGATCACCCACACGCCTCGTCTCCCTAAGTGACAAATCAGTCAAAGTCGGTTCTCTTTGTGAGTACAGGCGCCACATACTGCTCTCCGACATCAATCATCAGGACCTTTTTTCCATTGTCGACAAGGGTACGAGCGAAAACAGCACCAATGGGACCCGACCCAACGATCAAGACTTCTGTCTCGATGAGCTTCTCAGGCTTGGAGCCGGTAGATGGAGGGGCTTCGGGGCTCATGGTTGCGGATTATGTTTATCGATGTTTTTTGAGTAGTAGACGTGCTGGATGATCGGAAAGAAAATGGTATGATTCTATTCAAGGTGGAAGGCGTGCTTCACTTTTAAATATTTCAACCACCGGCTTTCACAGGTCTATCGCCAGGGAGTTTGGAGATCACAACATACCAAAGTTTTGAGTATGGCTTGGTGTGGCGAGTTACATGTTTCGCTTCCCCTCCTGAAGGTATGGGATCTTCTTGAGCCATTCTGTACTTAAGGCTCGATTGATAGACATCTTGCTTGATTCGAGTATGTAGCCAAGAGCATAGAAACCTCTTGCGACATCAAGTACTTGCGACAGCCCGAGACGTGGTTGCGGACTTTGTCCCATTGAGGTATGTGGCTGTGCTGGAAGAAGAAAGCTGAAATTCTTTGCTGGTGCCACTGAGTCCGTCTATTGGTAGAGGGGTTGCTTGGAAGGGAGAACCCCGCGCAGCTGTAGCACATGTGAACCCTCGATGAGGCCAGACCATTCTTCGCCCCAATTTCCCATTTGCTACAATCGAACTAGGCAGACAAGATAGGGTGCGTTGACAGGTTTAGCTAAGAAACATGTCTAGGTCAGGGCTATTGGTTGATATCCTGTGCCTGAGTGTCCCGATGGCGAGTAATCGGCCGGATATGGGGCGCCATTGGGTCAAAGCCAGGATAGGTGGGATGAATGGAGGTTGTTACATAGAAGCTTTGCCAGAGTTACTTAGTAGCACATCGACACCATAAAGGAGTTTATGTAGACTGCGAGCCAGAATCATACTCGGAATGTCTAATGTAGCGAGATTGGTGGGAGCTAGCAAAATTTATGTCACTAGCAGTATTGTTCTCCTCGGTGGAATTCAAGGTGTATTCTTGGCCATTTATTAAAAACTTCGAGGCCGATTATGATCTTCCGGCTCAGTTCCCATCAAGGGCCGGGCTCCAACTATAATAAAGAACGATTTTCAACACATCATAACATCATGACCCGATGTTAACACAGTGGCGAGAGGCCGATCACGGGTGTTGTTGATGTTTAATTCTACTTTGTTACCGCGTATGTAGGAGTGGCTAAGCTCAAGAGAGAATCAGGCGCACAGACCTGCGCAAATCCAAGGGGATGGGCCCCCCGACCTTAATTATCTAGTCCCTTATCGCATTCATAGAATGCCAGTCTGATTGGCTCCATCGTACAGGATCCAGATGGCAGCGTGCTAGCCTCGCATAACCCCGGGGAGATGGCAGCAAAGGCAGAGCGTCGCCTCAAGTCCTCGACCAACCATCAACCCTGTCAGTACACTCCATCACGTGGTGCTTTTTCGATTTATCCGACCTCTTGTCCGTCTCGTCACATTCATCTTATCCGCAGCCTGTTACTGAACCTGTCCCCCCTCCCCGCATCACAAATGAGCGCCCCATACAACAGACGCATGGGCGCGTGCCTACAATGCTCCCAAAGAAAGCGCAAGGTGAGATTACCACATTTTCTGCTGGAACTTCTGATTATGATACATACCTATGGACAGTGCGATCATAAGCATCCGCGGTGCTCCCAATGCCTTAAGAGAGGCCAGATTTGTGAGCCCAAGACATTCAGATCCTTCACACCGTCTGCTTTCAATACGGGACGATGGACTGAAGGGCTCTTGGGATCGTCACCCGCATCGGAGCCCAATAGAGATGGGGAAACGGATTTGTCGCATGCGCAGCGGACCCCTCTATCCACTCTTGACACACCTTTACCTACCCCGGACGGTCATCAAAAGGATCTCACAGAAGCGGGTCATGACCTATGCGAAACGCCTATTCGTCCAAGCGCTTATCCTGACTTGCCTCTTGGGCATCTATCGCAGGCAACCAGCCATGCCTCGAGCCCTCTAGATCCCGGCTGTATCCCAGAAGCCTGGTACGACAACTCCATGAGCATAACGGCATTCTTAACAGAATTGCATGATTCGGCCAATGATGCCAGTAACGAAGGAAACATTACCCCAAGTGGAATGGCGGTGGCCATCCCCGAATTTTTCCCATTGGAAGTTTCACCGAATCAACTGTACTGCCCGATGCCGTGGCCAGACGACATGCTTGCATCGCCCGAGAGGCGCTTCCTCTGGCAATATTTCCTTTCTGCAGCTGAGACCGACTTCCTGTGCCTTGACTGGGAGGATGTTGGTCACTTTTACGCATATCAACACCCGTACGTCACCAATCTCCCGTGCATGGCGCTTTCCAACGCTGCCCTACGTGGAGCCATCCTCTGCTTCAGTGCCGCCCAATACCAGCTACGATTCGAACGGGAAGATTTCATCGTCACGAAAAGTGTCACATGCTCTGAGGCGGTTCGGTCCATGGAAATTCAACTGTCGAGCACGACACGCGATGAGAGCAACCTACTTTCCGTCGTCTACGCAGCCACTTTACTCTACTCTTTTGGGCCTGAGCGTCGCGATTATCTCCGGATAGCGTCACAACTTGTCATCGAATTTTTGGCGGGATGGAAGCCAGAAGCGAGCACGTCAAAGTCATATCCGGAGATAACGTTGACGGAATACCGCTGGACTGTTATATCTACTCTCTGTTCTTTGCAGAAGCCCAATCCTGCTCTAGGCGACCGGATCTGCCATATGATTGAGATGGGAGAGGATGAGATTGAACAGAAATATTCCAACGCCTTTCAAAGCTGGGTCAGCCACCCTATTTACACATTTTCACCCCGACTTGTCAATCCCTTATTGCGAATCGGCCGACTGTTGCAAAGTCAGCTTTCCCAACTAGATGCAGGAGCTGATCATGAGCCCCCTCCAACTTGGGAGAGCAGAGCAGCCGAGGCAGAAGAAATCCTGCTGCAAGCTCGTGAGCACGACGCAAGTGTCTCAGAGTCAGCACTCGATGGTGCAGATCCGGTGGCTGTGGTCGCACTCAATGAATCCATGTATGCGGCAAGTTCCATCCTACTTTACGCTCGCATTCATGGTCTACCATTCACGGCGCCATTTATACGTCGACAAACACGCATAGTTGTGGATGAAATCTCCAAAATCCAGCCCACGTCGCATGTCTCTTATGCCATCGTCTTTCCACTCTTTGTCGCCGGATGCGAGGCTGTGGAGCCGCAAGTAAGAGACGTGGTCGAACAGAGACTTCGGGAGCCTCGAGGAGTATCGTATAACCGTGGAGACGTTATCGGCGCCCTCCATCGTATTTGGGAAATTCGGGATCTCGAACCAGGCCTCCCGTGGCCGCACTGGGTCGATAAAGGTAAGCACATCTTCTTGGGCTGTCATAGACGCTCCTTTGATAACACTGGGCTAACGGAGGTACAAGTGGAACCACGATATCGAGATATTTGTTTGATGTGATGGTGATCTTTGGCCAACAATTTCACGACTAGCATGTCTTGGTCTGGATCCATGGGCACGGGACACGCGAATGGCGTCGTTATGTCAAAGGGCTGAGTCAGTTTGATATGCTTGCTACCTATTCTTTACCCCAGATGAAAGAAGCACCCTTCTTTCTCCTCCTCGAAGGCGTCCTCAGGTATCTTTGAGAATGATCATCTGATATTGCGTCGCATTAGCACTCAAAGTTAGACTAGATGCTTATCGTTTAAACGTTGCCACGAGTTTGGCTTAGTTTCCGCGGTTGATTTGCCCAATCAGGTCTGGCTTAATCAAGCCATCAGGGCCAAAAGGGAAAGTCGGCGCGATCCGTGACGTCATCGCCGCCGCCGGCCCAGGCTCACCCAACAGCTTGCCTGTATGTCTTCATCATCATGGAAGCAGGCTCTTAGAAGTTTTACCTTCAGAAATTCGATACCGGGACTGTGTTCTCAAGGTTGCTTCCCATTCATTCTTCTTTACTCTATAGAGTCAACGGCAGATGGTACTGTGAATTGCCAATTGCTCCCATGCTCGCCACACCATCCCTTTGGTGGCCACACTTGATCGTGGAGGATGTGATATTTTGGATGAGCTTGGCACTGACGTGGGAAATTTGAACTGTAATAGTAACGTAATTTATTACGTCCCAACATGTCTACTCGGCACTAGGGCACAGAGCAGCACACTGCCTTGGGCTACCTTAGATTAACTAAGCTAGTGACCACAGCCTTCTCAAGGTGGCAGTTAATGCCGGTGGCCGGTTCCATGATCGCAGGCATTGCGAACAGCCAATTTGCGCATTGACTCTCGCCCCTCTTCAGACAAAGACCTACCTTGGATGCCTCCCACGCTTCTCTTCGTCATGGTTTGGCTAACGGTGTCGTTGTTAGGAAACTTTGCCACAGCACCATTTCCAAAATCGACGCCATCTGCAATGTACACAACTTCGCCGCCAACCATGGTGACCAAAGTCTTCTGGCGAGCAATCTCGTCATCAGGCACTTCAAAGTAGTTGGACTGTAGGATGATCACATCTGCAATCTTGCCAACCTCCAACGAACCTATGTATCGGTCGGCCCTGACGAATCTCGAGCTCTCCGTCGTGATGGCCCGAATAGCTTGTTCACGGGTGAGTGAAAGGCCCGGGATTCCCGTGCCGTTGTACGGCGCACCCTGCGAAGCTGGGGAGTTGGGGTTCGTCGGATCGCCAGAACGCGTGACGCCGGCCTTGATCGCGAGCCACTCGTCAAGAGGGTCAATCTATAGGGGCATTCTCTTAGCTCATCGAGAAGTGTCTCAATTGAAAGGGTTGAACGTACTGGCCAGTCACTTCCGTATACAATCCGCGAGCCAAAGGCGGCAATATGTCCCCAAGCCTCAAGATAGTTTGACCGGACTGGTCCCATGCTCTTCAAACCGTTAGGAAGCCAAACTGAGCTAGCTTGCGACCACTGAAAGCTCATGATGGGATCGGCTTTGAGCTCAGCAAATCGAGGCCAGTCGCTTGGGTCAGTCAGTTCGTTATGGGCGAGCCCAATTCGATAGTCGTTCAGGTGAGGGTACTTGGTGCGGACATCCTCCAGAGCATCCAGAGCAACACGAACCGCTAAGTCGCCGTCGACATGCATCTGAGCGTCTATGCGGTTGCAGATGAGAGGTGCGAGGACAGCGCTCAGGATTTCTCTACTCCAGTATGGCTCAGGTCCAGCCTTTGAGTCAGGCTCCCAGACCGTCCCGTTGTCCTTGGGCACGAAGTACGGCTCAAGAAGGGCTCCGGTGTTTGCTGGGTACAGGATGACGCCGTCAACAAACAGCTTCACCGCATGCCACTTGAGAGTTGGATCTGGGCCCAACTCTGTGGGGTCGTTCCAGGTCGAAGTGACATTCAGGACGTCCTGGACCAAGGCATCGATCTCTTTCGTCGAGTTGGGCGCACCGATTCGATAGTCGAAGAATCCTCGCGCACTAAGGCCCCCTTCTTTCTTGATCGCAGCGAAAGCTTTGCCAGCGTCTGGGCCTGCGGCAGCATCCTGAAAAGCTGTAACACCTTGCTCTCGAAGTAGCTTCAGAGCAGCCTTTCCAGACTTGATGTTATCTTCAGGTGTCGCGGGAGCAGGGCCGGCTAGTAAACCACTTGCGTTGTCTTGTAGAATTCCAGACGGTTCTTTGCTGCCAGGGAGACGTTCGACCACACCTCCTGCAGGATTCTTAGTCGCAGCTGTGATGGAGGAGGCGCGAAGAGCAATTGAGTTGACCCAGAATGTGTGTCGGTCTGCTGACTCGACTAGGATAGGTCGCTTCGTTTTGAGCTTGTCCAAGTCCCGCTTCGTCACGCCCCCGGTGGCATCGGATAGGGTGTAATAGTCGAGAGCGATGACATCGAGCCAATCTTCGTCACTCTTGTCAATGTCCGAGTCCAGGCATCCTTGGATATGGTCGAGCACCTCCTGGAGTCCCAGTGGTTGGTAGTTCATGCTGCACTTGAGGAGGTCTGAACCGCCCGAAATGACATGCATGTGAGCATCGACCAAGCCCGGCATTGCCATTCGGCCTTCAAGATCAAATACCAGGGTGTCAGGACCGATCAAAGGCTGAACACCATCATCACTGCCGAGGAAAGTAATGAAACCATTCTTCACAGCCATAGCATTGTGCTTGGATGAAAACTCGTCAAGGCTGTAAATAGACCCATTGAGCATGACTGTATCTGCAGCGCATCCTTTGCACTTGGTGGCGGAAGCGGAGACCACAGAAAGACAAGATGCAGCTGCAAGAAGCAGACGAGAGAGTGGCGTGGTTGGCGCCATGATCAGGTCAGATGAGAAGACTGAGATGAACAAGTCTCTCAAGGTTGTCTCGGATCTGCTTATATAGATAAGAGTCCTGAAGACTACCTAAACACATCAAAATTATCCCCGCGATGTCAATTGCCCTCATGGCTGGGTAAGAATTCCAATTACAGGTAACATGTGTTGATCATCTTGGAGCTTGCGGCAGATTAACCCTTTTGAGCAAGTGTCAACAAACCCCAGACCGCGGGGTTGCGGTTGATTAACCACTTTTGACTCTGGCGTGCCAGGGCCATCCGCCAACCACCAGCAACAGCTTGCTTATCATGGACTGCAAGGGTGAGCATTACTCAAGGCCTCCCACTTAGATCAAGCCCTTAAGAAGGGGTGATGGCCAGCAACCCAGTTTGCAACAACAGATTTCTCTCATCACCCCCCAACTCTCTTCCCCAGACCGATTGCCCCAAATCGACGTGAGCAGTATGGGACATCAAGGAGCGATGGATCAGCCCGATGCTGAGGATCCCACAAGAGGTGGTCGACGGCTCCAAAACGAAGTCGATGCACAGGATCTCGCTGCACTTGGTCACGAGCAGGCACTTACTCGCAAATTTAGTCTTGTGAGTATGCTGGCCATGGCTTTCTGTGTCCTCGGCACATGGGCCGTATTCGCACAGAACCTAGGCGCAGCTTTGACAACGGGAGGCCCGGTCAGCATCTTTTGGGGCTTATGCCTCGTCACCTTTTGCAACCTATGCGTCGCAGCCTCGATGGGCGAGCTCTGCAGTAGCATGCCGACGGCCCTGGGCCAGGCTTACTGGGTTTCTCGTCTTTGGAGCGGACCTTCTGGTCGCCTGCTGTCTTACTGCTGTGCCGCTGTCAACACGCTGGGATGGTGGACTTTGACAGCTTCGCAAAACAGCTTCATGACGAACCTTTTACTGGGCATGAAGGTCATTTTCGACAACGATTGGGACGGCGCTACGAAAGGCTACGTGCAGTTTCTTCTCTATGTGGCCATCACCATCTTTTTTACCGTCTTCAACCTCATCGCATGTCGCAGCGATAAAACACTACCATACTTCAACAACTTCATCGGCGCCGGGTTTGTGGGGCTCTTCATCGTTATCAGCATGGCCATTGTCATCGCTGTTAGGACAAAGCCAGACCTCAGCTTCCAGTCTGCTTCGTTTGTGTTTAGAGCTTGGATCAACCAAACGGGCTGGCCTGACGGAGTCACTTGGTTTACCGGTCTTATTCAAGCTGCATATGGTTCGTGGTCCTAGGACTCGATGTGTGATGAATCTAACTTGAGTAGGGCTGACTGCATTCGACGCCGTCATTCACATGGTCGAGGAAATCCCCTCTCCCCGACAAAATGCTCCGAAAGCCATGTATCTCTCGGTCATCTGTGGCGCCGTCTCGGGGTTCCTGTTCATGGTGGCATGCCTGTTTGGCATCCAAGATATCGATCAAGTCATCGATTCTCCCACAGGATTCCCATTCGTTGAGGTTCTTTTGAATGCTCTGGGATTGGCCGGAGGCGCGGCACTGACTGCTCTCTTTATCTTCAACGGCTTCGGCCAGGGTATCAGCGTCCTTACATCGGCTTCGCGACTTACATGGGGCTTTGCCCGAGACGGCGGCTTACCTTACCCTTCATACTTTGCCTACGTCGACCCGACCTGGAAAGTCCCGGCACGCGCACTCTGGCTTCAGTGTCTAATCATTTCTTTAATCGGAGTCCTCTATCTCTTTTCAACCACTATTTTGACCGCCGTCCTCGCTGTCAGTACCATCGCCCTCACGATATCCTATGCCATCCCCATCGTGGTTCTTCTTGTCGTCGGTCGCGATAAGCTTCCACCGAGGACCTTTTCCCTTGGAAAGTTTGGTCCGGTGGCCAATTACATCTCAGTTGTCTACTGCGCTGTCACAACTGTGTTCTTCTTCTTTCCAGGAGGGCCCAACCCAACATCCCGCGATATGAACTACGCCATTGCTGTCTTTGGGATTATGCTGTTGCTTTCCTTGTTGTTTTGGGTAACTATGGGGAAGAATACCTATTTGAGAACCGTGGACTCGGCCAATCGTGCGAGCCATGCCCACGAACTGGAAGTGCAGAGTTATGATGGGGTTACGGTTGATCATGATAGTCCGGTGATTGACAAATCGGGCAAGGAATTAAAGAGATCTCTGGAGGGCTAACGACTCTGAGGCCAATCTAGTCTTGGTGGCACAAATGCAATCAGGGTGAAAGCACTGGTGTTGACGGCGAAACAAATGAATCCTAGTATCCTCGTGTGGTGGTAGAACGAAATACTCTATATCTCCGTCTACAATAGCCAGACTCAATTTCCTTCACCCGTTCGCCAGCTCTTGGGGAGGGTGCTAAGCGCTCAGTTCTGGAGCACAGCAACGCCAAATCCCCATTTGGTGTGTCCTGGCTTAGCGCACGGGGGGCATTGCCGAGTTCCACTCTCGAAAATCGCCCCCAGTTACAGGGTTTTTGAGTTGGGGATTTACTGGCAAATGTGCGACAACTGCACTACGTAGTATAATTTCCTTTCAGTTGCTCCTTCTCTTGTTTTTGGTTCCATTCTTCTTTTCACCCCCCCTTTTTTCCAACGCGATCGGGCTTTGTTCCCTTGCCGATCTTATCTGAATTGCTCATTGCTGATTGGCGCTCCGCCTTCAGGTGACTAGAGACACCGCCGGTGGGTCTGCCCTACCCTGTAGCTTGAATCCAAGCACATTTGCAACTTCTAACCAAGATTAAAGGAAGCATTGTTGAGCATGATACTCATGGCGAGGCTCCTGGGCTTTACTATAAGTACGGCTATATAATTGAATCAAAATTCTATATCTTTTTAAACTCTTCACGTACACAGAGGAGAAGGAATGCATATATGAGCCCCAAAGCTGAGGCAAGAAGAGAAGAGCTTCAAGAAAGCAGGAACAAGGACATAGGACTAGAATACTAAGCCGCCGACTTCCACTCAAAATCAAGGTCTTATTGCCACCAATGATGCCTCTTTGTCTCTAAATTTCTGAGGAAATAGGCTAAGCAAAGCACATGAAGTTGTCACTTGCTATTAGCTAGCCACAGCTCATGCTATAGTCATAACGAGAAAACGCTCTACTACATCGCAGTATAGCGCCAGATAAGGCCTGTCTTATGCAGCTGATGAAGCCACTTTCCTATCGCAATGCTAGTGGCCGCAGCATTTCCATCGAGCTGTTTCCATGCTACCAGATCCGGGGCACCATAGCTCCAAATTTCCCCAGTCTTGAGGATCTGGTAAATTCCACCTCCACCTGCTCCTACCGCGATCTCCTTTGTCGCCGAATTGTTGTCAAGTTGCTTCCAGCCCGTCACTGGAACGCCAGTGTATTTCAGAACCTTTCCTGAGTCCTGAAGTTGGTAGAGGTCATTTCCTCCTGCAACGATGTCGACGGTGGCCGCAGTCTCACCCAGCTTCAGCCATCCTGTGAGTAGCACTCCGGTGTACTTGAAGATCAGACCAGTCTTTTGAAGCTGGTAGAGATTTCCTCCAGCGGCGACTATCTTTTTGGTTGCAGTGTTGTTGTCCAGCTCCTGCCACCCAGTCATGGGAGTGCCCTTGTACCTCCAGATGCGACCTGTGGTGTGTAACTGGTACAGGTCATCGCCGCTGGCAATAATATCGGCAGTGGCAGCGTTGCCATCCAGCAGTTGCCAACCTGTAATAGGGGTGCCGGTATACTTCCAGATCTTCCCCGTGTTGTGAAGTTGATAGAGTCTTCCATTCGCTGCCACAATCTTCTTGGCAGCAGGGTTGTTATCTAGCAGCTGCCAGCCAGTCAAAGGTGTACCCGTGTACTTCCAGATCAGTCCAAGCTTATGCATCTGGTACAGGACGTCAGAGTCTGCAACAATGCTAGACGTAGCGGGGTTGTTGTCAAGGAGTTGCCAGCCCGGGAATTTCTGGTAAATGGAGTCTGCGAATTGGCCGTCGGTGGCATTTATGTCGTTCCCACCCAGTACGGCGACTCGGTCCTTCATGATTGCAGCCGGAAGCGAATAGGACATGATAGACGTTGGGTCCGGAGCATTTGTTGTGATCAAGGCTGACTTGTCCTGTGGCGTGAGGGTCAGAGCAATCACTTCATCCCTTGTCAAGCCCTGGGCGGACATGAAATAAGCGATGGCCTTTTCGCGGTCCACACGGCCAAGAACGGCACTGGTCATGCGCTCATGTAGGAAACCCAGTGTGTGGCTCGTGAGATGCCGGACGACACGATAGAACTCAGAGTCTGGTGTATCCATGGTAAAGGAATCGAGATTGATCGTTGGCTTGTCCATCGGGACGCGAATGATATCCGTTCCCAAGTATGATCAGTGTCCGTCCTTTGCTTTTCGTGCAATACGGACGTCGCCTGCGTAATTGGGGACAGTAGGAATGAACTGCACTTTTGCATATTTGCCCCAGGAGTTCATGTGGCTCAAGATGCGATCGCGAAGCTCCACGGGAGGGTTATCAAGAAAGCCCACGCTGAGACGGACGCCAGAGCTGCCCCAGTATCTCGTTGTGAGTAAAGTGCGTAGGTCTAGTGCAACACCGACGGTTTCGCCAGTTGTGCCTCGTGGGAGCATCTCCACCACTGGCGCGTTTGCCGGGTTGCTAGAAATGACGGTCGTGGCGGCCTGACCCCATTCAGACCGTGGGAGGAATTTGATAGTGCAGGCGATGACATCCCCGGCATCAACAGAGCCGTTGGTAGTGGACATGTTGATTTCTGAGTTGGTAGAACGTGTGAAAACAAGGTCTTTTGATGGGGTCGGAACTGGGGCTTGTTGAAAAGACAACGGATAGAGAGGAGCAAGGAAGGACGGGTTTATATAGGCATAAGAAACGAAAGTATTACTCATTCGCCACAAATTCTCCAGAGAATAGAAAGTGTGTTAAGAGTCCAGTATTGAAGCCATCTTGTCGGCGTAAATCTCCATATCTAGCGGCTCAGCCCGCACCAGCTCGGGTCTAAAGTTAGCTCAACGATAGACGGCGGTCCAGACTAAATATTTCAATAGTCATGAGTGAATGTCTCATACTCTGCAGTCTTGATTGCGCGTTACTGGTCGAGGATAATGGTCCGTCTGGGTGTTGTCCCACATTCGTTCTAGACCGCAGGATCCAGACCTTTCTACAGCTGGCCATGCGAGTTGTTGCTCAGCTAGCCACATGTCATCTTCGCCAATCGGTCCATAAGGTCTGGCCAGCCCTTTCCATAGAATATCGATGAGATTATTCAAGATAAGAATATCCAAACACGAATGATTAGTCACTCTAGCACCTTAGGAGTTCTGTAGGCCATGATGTGGCTGGCCGGAAGGGTCCCGAACTCGGAAAGAATTAACTGCTCTCTGCCAGTGACAACAATTTTTGATAGATCAATCTGTAAATCTCCATGAAACTCTGCGTCAGATAGTCATGAGCCCTGTATTGAACGGCATTGTATCCAATGTTTGCCGGTGTGGTGTACGTCTCCACGCCACCACGTCACGGGAGGTAGGCAGCACAGCAGTGGGCGACACTTGGCGAGAATCAGGCGTTGCCAAGACACATACTCCTCTCTTACAGGCTAGCAGCTTCCAGTCTTATCTTTGGTCAAAACTCCTGGTGTATTTTCTGAGTAAGAATGGCTGTCACTACCTGCTCCTAGCTCTAAGCCCCAACCTCAAGAGGTTCCACACCCAAGGTCTGCTCGACTGTGATCTCTTCACCACGCTTCGTGTGCTCGTCTTGTTTCCTGCTGAGCTTCCTCCCTCCCAATGGCCAAGTAAATGTTCGAATAAGGTAGAGTTCCCAATAGCCCCGCCGAAAATACCAAGTAGAGAACCCTGGTCTGCACCTAGCAAGCCACCTACAACGTCGCCAAGTAGCGTTATGACAGGGACGGTAAACTTGATGTGCTTCCTGTTTAGAACGCCTTCGATGTACTTGACGTGTTCTCCGTCGACTATGGTGGAGTTGCCTGTTGCCGTGAGCTCGATGTAACCATGACTGAGCGCTTCTTGTTGGCTGTCAAGGATTTCTGATAGGTTGGGCACAAGCTCATCGAAAAAGAAATTGCCGTCAAAGGGAACCGAATTGTTCCCAGGCCTCAGCTGAAGGTCGTAGAGGTTGACCAAACCAATCCTTGTTTCTCCGGACTTGAGATTGAAGGTGAGGTTACCCAATCCGAGGGTCAGCACTCCAGAATTTGGGATGTTCAGATGCCCTTTCATATTGAATTTTGTGTCGTTTGACTTGAGCATAAATTCCAAGTCGCGTAGCCCAAAGCCATTGAGGTAGGTGAGAGAAGGGACCTCAATCGTCTTGTCAAGGCTGCGCTTGTACTTCAGAGCACCGAGGTGAATGGTGGGATCGCCCTGGAGGGACAACTTGACCTTCGGCTGGTCGAAGAACTTGTTGAACCATATCAGCAGTTCTGTCTCATTAGTCACCAAAAGGGTCTGGTTGGTGATGACGAGATCTGTTTTGTGATTGACGTGCTGCTCCGGAAGGTGAAGTTTGAAGAATGGCGAATAGGGGTTCGTGTCCTTGTTGTATAAATAGAGGTCAACGGGATCGATCTTTACACCCAACGGCGTGTCCAGGTACGTGAATAGACTCATGTTGACGTGAGTTGGCGAGAGAGCCTGGAGAGCACCGCTGGTTATCTGCAATTTCTGGCCATTGAGAATGTTCTGAATGATTGCCGGAATGATGACTTTGAAGCTGGCGTGGTCTTTGTCAGTCGACATCTCCCCTGCTCTCAGGTTAGGAACTCACAAAAGTGGGAGTAGAATGGCGAGAAGAATTATGAGTCCAAGAAGATACCACCACTTGAAGCGTCCAAAATGCTGTTTGAGCTTCTGTCGTTTGCTGGGGCCTGGGATGGCCTTCTTGTCCCGAACATGGTCGTCTGATGAAGCGTTGTCGCTCTGCGCGTCTGCAGCTGGTGCGGCCTCTGTGCGGGTTGTCTCGTCAGGGGGCGAGACAGGCCGTTCTGGCTCCGCATTTGCCTTATCCGAAGTCATTTTGCTTGACTGCTGTAGCCAGGAGATGGAGAGTTGAGGGACGAGGTGGCTGGAGGTCTACTTTCAACTGCGGCCCCTGTGTGAGACCAAGCCAACCGGGGAAGTGATAGTCATTACTTTTCACATGCCGGATCCCGGATCGTCGTGCGGAGTTCTGGCACTACCGTGCCCCGATGCGACCTAAGACACGGGACGCATGACCCTACCCTCCATCACATTACGAGGACAGGGGGGTGCGGAACCCATGCGGAAACCTGTTCTGCTGAGCCTCCAAGGAGATTAGCTTGCGAGAATGTGCTACAGGGGTAGGCTTCCATCAGTGCGACCGTAACCCACGCAACCAACACATGCAAGCTGAACTCTTCGGCATCAAGATAGCGATCTATCGAGTTTGAACGACATGACATCAAAGACAGGAAATGGCATCGACCAAGGACGTATCCGGCGACTCTGAAAGAATTTTTCTACATGATCGTGGTTTTGGTAGTGCAGTGTTTCGAGCAGGACAGACAAGTCAAGCACAGAGCGTCTACGAGGCAAGTTGGTCAAAACATTTCAATTAAACGCCGTACGCCAAAAGGTATCGTGTTTGTCATTATCAACCCGCATTAAGAATCCAAGAGTCCTATGTTCTTGCCCGACTGGCTATCCGCCATCCCAATTACCTGTGTCATTTCCAAGTTGGCATTACGTTCGTCCCATCAACTCCTTCAGCACAGCATGAACAAGATCTGCTACAGTAGCAACGAGCTGGATAGCTCAGTTAGTTATGGGTTCAAAGACGTGATGTGAGTGCACTTACCGGTGTTGCATCACCAATGAGCTCCGACACTTGTGACACAAATGTCCGACTCAGGAGAGATTCAGCATTGCCCAAGAGCCCCAAAATGCCCTTGACGCTAGAAGGTGTGATCAAAGGCAACACCTGTTCAACAATTCCCTTGATGTCAATCTTCTTGAGCGCGTTAAGAAGAGGCTTTACGGCATCGACGAGACCAGTTAGATCAATGCCATCCAATTCCTTCAGTAGCGGCTCAACGATCTTGAATAGTCCTTCGATGTCGACCTTGTTCAAGACATTGATCAATGGCACCGCACCTCCTATAAGGGTATGTGTTTGATTGACAAACTTGGCAGTGAGAAGATCTTCTGCGTTGCCCACGAGACCAAGCAAGCCCTTCAGAGTCTTAGGGGTAAGGTACGGCTTCAAGACATCGAAAAGGGCCTCGATATCTATCTCTTCCAGGGAATCAAGTATTGGAAGGATCTTCTTCACCAAGCCGGCCAAGTCAATCTTCGAAAGAGCATTGAGCAATGGCTTGACCTTCTCGATGAGGTCCTTGAAGTCGATCTCCCCAAGTGCTTGAAGCAAAGGCTGCAATTGACGGATGAGCTTCTTCAGGTCGATTTCACCCAGTGCCGAGACCAGAGGAACAGCCTCGTCAATGAGGGTATGTGTTTGATTGACAAACTTTTTGGTGAGCAAGTCCTCCGCGTTGCCTAGTAGTTCCGTGATGCCTTTCACACCGTCAGGAGAGAGCAAGGGCGAGATGGCATCGAAAAGGCCTTTGATGTCAAGGTCACTGATCTCATCGAGAAGAGGCGACAGCTTCTTGACCAGCTTCACGAGGTCAATCTTGCTGATTTCCGAAAGCAAAGGAGATATCTGATCGATCAGATCTGGGAGGTCAACTTCGCCGAGTGCAGATATCAGAGGAACCGCGCCTGAGATCAATGACTGAGTCTCGTTGACGAATTTCTTCGTCAGTAGATCTTCGGCATTGTCTAGGAGGCGAACGATACCCTTGATGGAATCAGAAGTGAGCAAAGGTTGGACAGCAGCCAACAGCTTGTCCAGATCAAGCTTGCTGATCTCCTTCAAGAGCGGTCCCACTTGGTCAAGCAAGCCCTTCAAGTCAGCCTTGTCTAGGCTGTCGAGGAGAGGTGCGGCCTTGGAGATGAGAGATTTCGTTTGGGAGACAAAGTTCTTCGTGAGAAGATCTTCGGCGTTGTTGAGAAGTCCAATAAGTCCCTTGATTGAATCCTTAGTGAGCAGAGGCGCCAAAGCGTCAAGGACTCCCTTCAGATCAATCTTTCCGAGGCTGGTAATAAGGGGAGCCGCGCTCGAAAGAAGTGACTTGATACTCTTGACAGTATCTTTGGTTAAGAGATCCTCAGCATTGCCAAGCAAATCAACCAGACCCTTGATAGAACTCTTGGTGAGGAGTGGTTGTAGGGCGTCAAGAACCCCTTTCAGGTCAATCTTTCCAAGACTGGTGATAAGAGGGGCGGCACTTGAAAGAAGCGACTTGATGCTCTTGACGGTTTCCTTGCTAAGGAGATCCTCAGCGTTTCCGAGCAAGTCAACCAAGCCTTTGATGGATTTCTTGGTTAGGAGGGGCTGTAGTGCATCAAGGACTCCCTCCAAGTCAATCTTGCCAAGGCCATTAATGAGAGGGCCTGCGCTAGAAAGGAGAGTCTTGATGTCCTTGACCGTGGTCTTCGTCAAGAGAGACTCGGCGTTCTCGAGGAGCCCAACGATGCCATTGATGGAGTCCTTGGTAAGAAGCGGCGCGAAAGATTTCAAGACGCCTGCGAGATCAATGTCTGCGAGGGTGTCGATGAGTGGCCCAGCGCTTGACAATAGAGACTTGATGTTCGCAACGGCCTCCTTGGACAATAACGACTCGGCATTCCGTAGTAGGTTCACGATGCCCTGAACTGAGTTCTTTGTCAAGATTGGTGCCAAGGCATCGAGAACTCCTTTCAGGTCGATATCCGAGAGCTTCTTAATCAAGGGTGAGGCGGTAGAGAGAAGTGACTTGAGACTTGTGACAGTGTCTTTTGTCAACAGCGATTCTGCGTTGCGCAAAAGCTGCACGATTCCCTGGATCGAGTCCTTGGTGAGAACCGGCTTCAAAGCATCCAGAACCCCCTTGATGTCGATATCAGACAACTTTTCAATCAGGGGCGATGCGCTACCGATGAGTTCTTGAGTCTGATCAACAAATTTGGGTGTCAAGAGGTCTCCTCCATTCTTCACAAGGGCCACGATACCCTTGATGGAGTCTTCCTTGAGAAGCGGCTGCAGCGCTTTCAGGATGTTTTCGAGGTCCAACTTGGTGAGTTCCTTCAGGAACGGAGAAAGGTCCTTGATTACTGGGCCAATCCCGCCGATGAGGTCCTGGGTTTGATCGACGAATTTTGGCGTCAAGAGGCTGCCAGCATTCTTCAACAAACTGACGATGCCTTTGATCGAGTCCTCTGTGAGCAACGGCTTAATTGCTTCCAGGAGGCCTTCGAGATCCAGCTTTGTAAGCTCTTTCAGAAGCGGTGAGATGTCGCCGAGTACCGGACCAATATCTTCGATGAGAGATTGTGTCTGGTTGACGAAATTTGGCGACAGTAGATTTCCTGCGTTCTTGACCAAAGAAACAACGTCTTCGATCGAATCCTTCTTGAGAAGCGGGTCCAAGGCTTCAAGAATGCCATCAAGGTCAAGATCTGTAAGCTTTTTGAGAAGTGGTGATAGATCGCCCAACAAGGGTGAGACGTCCTTGACGAGGGATTGCGTTTGGTTGACGAAATTGGGTGACAGTAGATCCCCTGCGTTCTTGACCAAAGATACAACGTCCTCGATTGAGTCTTTCTTAAGAAGCGGGTCTAAAGCTTCAAGGATTCCATCAAGATCAAGGTCCGTAAGCTTTTTGAGGAGTGGTGATAGATCACCCAGCAAGGGCGCGACGTCTTTGACGAGGGACTGGATTTGCTTGACGAAAGTTGGCGACAGCAGTGTTTGTGCGCTATCAACTAGCTTCACGACATCTTCGATTGCCTCCTTCTTCAGAAGAGGGTCCAAAGCTTGGAGGATCCCGTCGAGGTCAAGATCCGTCAGCTTCTTGAGTAACGGCGACAGATCACTCAGCAATGGCGAAACATCTTGAATGAGAGATTGAGTGCCGTTGACGAAGCCAGGTGTCAGAAGAGCTGCGCCATTTGACAAAAGATTGTCGATGTTGTTGAGATTGTCGGTTGTGAGGAGCTTGAGGACCTTGTTGACAATGCCAGCGATGTCGACGTCTTTGATCTCATCGACCAGTCCTTTCAAGTCTAATTCTGATACCACATCTATAAGTGGACCGGCCTTTGTGAGAAGTGCCCTGATGGTGTTGGGAACGGGAGGCTTCAAAGTCGCGGCGAGGTAGACCATGGCATCGTGGAAAGCCTGGAGAAACTCGGGGGTGAGCAAATCACCGAGAGCTTTCAAAAGGCCCTCGAGATTTCCGAGCGCTTTGGTGAGGCCGCCGAGAGACTCCCCAAGGTCGCCGAGTCCAGGAATGCTTATGCCCCGGCTGGACTCTCCATCATCTGAACTCGAGCTGGAACCCGACTCTGTGGAATTTTGGCGCTTGAGCAAGACCGGCGATCGGAGACTGGCGGTGCTCTTGAGTAGCACGTTGAGCTCCTTGAGCGCATCTGTCAACTCTGAACGAGGAACAAGCGCGAGGTTGTGCTTTTCCAGGAGCTCTACCAGCTGCAGCTCAGGCGCCGAGACAGTCTTGGGCGATGCATGGCTGAAGGGTATCAGAGCTGCGACGAAGAGGTTGGAAATCTTCATGACTGCGATAAAACGGCCTAGGAGATGCAAAAGTTGGTCCTGGTCCCGTCTTTGTCGATACAGCCGTGATGGAGGGAAGATCACACGCCCTTGCTGTGTTTATACAAGATAACACTGGCCCGCCAACCACGAGCTTTTGATTAGCACTGCAATCAAACACCGGGAGGCGAGTCCACTTCCCCACGTTTACCCCAGACGATTCCTTGTTTCCTCGGTCGTGAACGCGGGGAACCTGGTTCTGGCCCAGCCGGATCGTTGAGCCGATCTTTTTTAGTTCCTGTCCGCACCTCGCAAGCTATCTCATTTCGGGAGCGGCTCACATGAGCCGTCCGTTGTGAGGATCGGCGAGACGGGTTGGAAATTGGTTGCATGGCAATTTCTCTCTCAAAAAGTTCCGCGAGGATCTTGAAACACGGATTGCCTAAATGGCGATAGGCAAATTGCTTTGGCAGGGATGCGACAAGGGGGGTTTGTGATAACGGGAGTCACAATCAATAGCGCCGAGTCTGTTCCAAATCCTGCAACCGTGCGAGCACAACCACCAACAGGCATGAAGGTTGGAACATTTACCAGGCAAAGGCCAGGTTTGGGGAACCTTGAGGGACAGCTGCAACCTCCTGGATGGGCTCAAAGGTCCAAATAAACGGTCTGTGACGGTGTCCCGAGGAACATAGTCGGATGGTAAAAGTTTTCTTGTGATTGTGAAGTGCCCTACCCGGCAAACAAGCTAGTGGTTAATTACTCAGCTGGACTAGGTTCTCCGGTTGTCGTGATGAGAGACATATTGAACAAGTGCATGTATTTTTACACGGCTATTGAGGATGAAGGGGCAGTCTAGTATAATCATGAACAGTACAGCAACTGTTCTTCAAAGGCAGAATAAGCCAAGTTAACGATAATTCCTACTCGCAAACTACGTGAATGTAATCACTACCAAATTCATATGGGAAGAACAGCTATCTGGCGGCCTTGAAGTCAACATCTCCCACTCTGGTTACAACCCCAACTCGATGATAGTAAGTTGTCGCCCTGACGTATGGATCCAGCTTCCAATAATTCAGCTGAAGCACTTTCACCAGCTGGTCTCTCTCCTCATTCTTCTCTTTCCCCTGAACAAAATCTGGTTCTAGAGACGCCCAGTCAGCTGTCAACCGATTGAACTGATCAATCAACTCGTCTCTTTCCTGCTTAACTTTGACCTTTTTCTCTTCTGATTGCATCCTCTCATTTTCGGTCGGTACTGGGTCGATATACTTATATTCCCAGGTGTCTTGACCTCCATATGACGTCTGCAGGTTCTCCTTGGCAATGAACTTTGTCAAAGCTTTTGTGCCGCTCGTGAAATGAACCTTGGACGAGATGACAGGATCCAGCCAATGCTTGATCACACTCCATATGCCTATCGAAGAAGGTTAGTATCTGAACGCCGATAATTGAACAGGGAGGCTACTTACCCCAGAAGACAAAGGGAGCGTTGTGGACAAGCACGGAGGCAAGAGTCTCAGGATATCTAGCCTCCAGGATCTCGATAAGGAACTTGACGACATGGAAGTCCATATTTCGCAGTCCGAATCCGCTCAGATCAAATATCAAACAGACTTTGTCATACGCGTCTCGTGCCATCATTCTGAGGGTCTCGATGTTGTGCAAAACATAAGTCTCCATAGCCCCGGGCGATTGCTTATGTGGATCGTGAAGGCGAACTCTGATGATGTAGATTGGGTGTCCGTCTTTGTCGGTACCTCTAACGTAGCTCTTTCCAGAGCGGTACTGCATGATGAACGCTTCTTCATCCACAGATTGCGTCTTCTTCAACCCGACACTCTCACCTCCTGCAACAATGGCCTCGTCAACACGCCTTTCACCTCGCCAGTTGACTGCGGAGACAAGCATGTTGACTGCCTTCAACACGTCCCAGTTTCGGGCCCGGAGGAATCGTAGGACAGTGGCGTCAGGGTGATCAGCGAGGATCATCCCCCAGAAGAGGCGGCTGAAACTCTCTGGTGACTTGTCCTTGAGGTGATGCTGGAACTCATGGCTTCTGTCGGGAGCATCGTGGCTAACACAGTAAGGCCCACAGAGTCGCAGCAAGTGCGCCCATGCCTCTTGGAGCTTGCGTTCTTCGTCAATCGTCAAGTTGCCAAGGGTACCAGGCTCCAATTGAGTAGACATGGTGAGGGTTAAAGTGCTAATAGTCGAAGATGATTCGTTGAAACTACAGGAGAAAAGGTTCATAGGAGATTCTGAAAAGTAATATTGTGTAGAGCCAAACGGGGTCTTGTGGGCTATGTGTGATGTCTAAGTATTTCTGCCAGCAGGTTGAAGGATACAAAATCACAAGCTATCAAATAGGATTGAGAATGTCGGGCGAAGCGGACGGTAGCTCCACAGCTTGCTGTTCCTCGGCTATGATCATAGTCACTATGATAGAACTAAACAAGACCAAGTCTCGCCTTGGCCAACTCAGTGGTGTTGACCTAAACGGCCATCTGCTCGGAAGGTGGTCCTGAATCGGGAAAGCCATGAGGAACGTTGGAGTTGGTGTGTCGGGACCAGCGTCCTGGGGCTTCGGCAGTACCATTGGGAGCTAATGTACCCCGCACACAGCGAAGCCGATCTCTCGGCCGGAGGAGAGACGTCATTGCGAGATCTACATGGTCTGTGATAACGGCGCAAAGCGAACCGATCGGGCAACGTCCGCACTCAAGGGCATCAAGATGATCTGGTTAGGCCCTTAAGTAGTTTAGAATGCAATCTCATAGTCCCCTCAAGACTTCATTGCGAATGATTGGACGAGAAAACGATGTGAGGAAAAAAACAGGGACTGTGACTCAACCATTCAGTCGAGACTCATGAAACAACTTCGACCCGCTGCAGCAACATTGGAGCATAATTCGTGTTAAAAAAAAATAATGAAACAAACTCTCTACCTATTTAGATTCATACCAATTGAGAACCCAAACAAAACCGTTCACAGGTACCATGCTTCTTCCTACAGGCTACGAGAACTCCAAGTCTTTAGTCACATCTCCCCAGCTGGCCCCAGCCATATCGGAAAAGTAATTAGACTTTGGGCTCCATAGTCCTGTTCCGCCCTTTGGAAACACTGATCCAGCATTCTTCAGATAGGTTGAGCTCAAGCTCATCATGGGCTTCACTGGCATGTCCTTGGACGCAGCGTTCCGCGGCACGGCAACACTCGCCTTTCGCTGCTTCATCTTCTGGAGGATGCGCACAAAGAGCCGTGCGCTGACGTCGGCCCCAAGTGTCCACGATGCATTCTCGTATCCCGTCATGAAGAGAAGATTGGGGACGTCCTGGAGCATGGCCGCCCTCCACGCAAACTTGTCTGCGACATTGAAGGGTTGGTCATCTACCGCGAACTTGATTCCTCCACCAAAACGCAATTTTAAGCCAGTGGCCGTGACGATGACATCCGGGTGCAAGACAGCACCTGACTGAAGCACAATGCTCTTCTCAGTGACCGTCTTGATCGTATCAGTGACGACGTCCGCTTTGCCTGACCGAATGGCAGCAAAGAAGTCGCCATTCATGCAGGCGCAGAATCTTTGTTCCCATGGGTTGTATCGGGGCTTAAAGTGAGGGTCCCAGCTGACATCGGGAGGGAGCTGCCTGATGGTGACGTGTTTGATGATTCTCTTGGCCAAACCAGGGCATGACTTGCAAAGGAGTGTTGTCAAATAGCTCCTGAACAACCACAAGAGCCTGTTGAGAAAGTGGGCGACACTTGCGGGTAAGATGGTGAATAGAAGGGTCGTGAAGAAGCTATTCGATGGCAAGGGAAAGATATACCCCGGGCTTCTTTGCAGCATCGTGATCCGTTCCACCTTATCGGCCATGGATGGCACAATCGTGACAGCCGTGGCGCCGCTCCCAATGACCACGACGTTTTTGTGTGTGTAGTCGTAGTCCTTGGGCCAGAACTGAGGATGGATGACCTTTCCTTCAAATTTTTCAATCCCTGGGATTGCTGTTTGGAGCGGTGTTTGGTAGTCATAGTAACCAGTACCGAGGAGAAGGAATCGCGCCTGAAAGAGAGTAGGCTCATCCTCTCCCGGCCGAGTCACTTGAAGTTCCCACGTCTTCTTTCCGGAGTGCCAGTTCGCAGACAATACCGTATGACTGTAGCAGATATGATGATCGATGCCGGCCGATCTAGCGGACTCGATCATGTAGTCTTTGATCTTGTCACCAGCAGCCAAAGATTCATTGTGTTTCCACGGGCTCCACGGAAAGCCAAATGTGAAGATGTCGGAGTCTGATCGAATGCCAGGGTATTGAAACAGATCCCATGTACCTCCGATGGAGTCGCGTCCCTCGAGGATGGCATACTTGAGATCGGATGGCCCTTCGGTTTGGATGCGGTATGCAGCGTTGATTCCAGAGATGCCTGCTCCGATGATGATTACATCGAAGAACAAATCATCTTGGATGGTGGAATTGGCGACTAGTTCTTCGGCGTGATTGCCCATCGCGTCTAAAGATGATTGATAAAAATGAAGTTCAAAAGATGTTGAAAATAAGCAGGAGGCTTGCAAGTTTCTGCATAAACAAAGAAGTTCCAAATAGCAAACTCATGAGCGAAACATGATGCTGTTCAGCGGTGTCCATATATTGTCTAGACGTCAATATCTCCACCATCGTCATTGCCCTTGCATAGGTGGCGCAACGCGTGTTGTAGCCTCGGTTGCCGGCGTCGGGGTCTTTCAATTGCCGTGTCGCGTCAAGTTAACCGCCCGATTATAGCCTAGTTTCCGAGAAAGCGACTGATAACATGTGAACTCGTCCAAAACCACGCATTTCTTGCTGGAGACTGTGTCGGATGATCACATCGGACTTGTATGTCGTGCCTATTCTCCTTCGGGGTACGGTGTCCGCGGACCCAGATTCAAGATCGCAAGCTAAACCGCACAAGGGAACCCCATTCGAAGGTCGGCTTCACGACAGAGAATGCGGGGAAAGACGTGGTCAACATCTGCGTAGTGGACGATCGTGTCCCCCTATGGTTAGACAAGCCACCCAAACCTGTCAGTCGTTAGCGGATGGTCAGGTCGCTTGGGATGGGAGCATAACCCAATGCAACTACGCGACTTGGCTGTCAAGACTGCATTACCTTCGACCGACAGGGAATCATCAGTTGCTCCGATGCTCCGCTTCACTATCGACATGCATTTCAGCCGTTGAGAGTCCCATGATCATGACAGTTGCGCGTCGTTACAGAGCGAGTTACCCCGCTGCCTCTGAATCGAATGCATGTGAAATTGCGGATCTACCTATGAGACAAGCTACTACTCTACGACAATGAGTCTCGGCTATAGCTGCTAAGATTGATACCCGCAGCCTCGATAAGGAAATCCTTTGCGTGCTCTGCTGCCTTCTCTGCCTCGGCCCCAAACCCGATCCGAGGTCCCAACAAAAGAATGTCGTGGGGACAGTGTTCAGAGATGTCCAGGTGAACCATCCAACCATGCTTCTGATAGCGCTCGCAGAAGTCCCGGATGTCGTGATAGAGGACTTCGTTGCCTCCGGCATTGACAAACATCGGGATGCTTACGTCCGGTTTGAAGGGGTGACGTAGCGGTGATAGATATGGGCTCGACGGGTCAAACATGCCAGATTCCGAGATTGTCAAGGCGCCCCATCGCCCAAACTCTTTGCTGAGATAGTCCGTCTTGTAGTTGGGTGACTTCGTCATGTCTTGCTCGAGCGCCGCGCTCACATCAACCCAAGGTGACCAAAGAGTGACGGCTCGAGGGAATGGAATCTCATCCTGTTGACCATACTCGTGGATGTACCGCAGCAGGCCAAGTGCGATGTTGGCTCCCGCGGAATCACCGGAAAGGATGATTTGGCTGGCCGGGATGCCCTTGGTCTTGATCAAACAGAGATATGCTGTGAGGGCATCTTGCAACGGGGCGGGAAAGCGTCCGCCGTTGCTACTAGATAGGCGATATTGCGGCGTGCATACATGAGTGCAGCCCGTTTGCTCTACCAAATATCGAGCAAGATAACCGGTATCCTCGTCGCGACCGTTGCCGATAACGAAGGCGCCTCCGTGAAAGTGAAGAGCTACTATCATGTTCGATCGTACCAGTTCAGGAGGCGGTGGTCGTGCTGGTGTCCAAGTCAAGCCCAGTTGAGTAGGCAGAATGGCAAGGTCTGCCAGTACTCCTCTGTATAGCTTGGGAGACCTCGGCGCGATGACTTCGAAACGATTCTTCTCTCGTCCCGGACGAAGATTGAGTCTGTCTCCGGCTTTTGTAAGCGACCAGTACAGCAGCAATAGTCTGACCACGCGCATGCGCGCCGCCTGGTTCAATGACCACTGTCGGGATGGTCGTGCCCATGGAAGCAGGCAGAGGGCAACGTCAAGCCCAAAGTGAGAGAGTAGCCACGGCGAGTACAGCAGGACATAGATGTAGGCGAACAAGGCTTTCAAAGGAGAATCGGCAGCCATGGTGAAAAGTTTCAGGTTTTGGGTAGATTTGATTGACAAAGTGTTATTTCTTTGGTGGTTATCGTAGGACGTAGGTTCAAGCAAGGTTGACAGTGTAAAAACGTTTTGCGCAGGAGGACGGGAGGGATTGCTCCCCTTACATAGCCCGCCAGCGACGAAAAGTACCTCGGCATCTGCTTTAAAGCTTAGGTCGAGATCACTGCAACATCAGTTCTTGTTACTCTCAAATCACGCATCACCCAGTTCCTCTGGCTGGTAGTCAATCGCGTTTCTTATTCACGTGAGCATGGTGAGGAATATGGACAGCTTGCTCATTACACGTGCTATTTGGCCCCGATAAGACATCTTCCAGTGCATTCAATTCCGGCTTCTACATACACTAAGCTCGGCAGATATTCGCTGCATCTAATCTACCGAATTGCACCTTTCCCAATACCGTCGCGGAGCAACTCCTGAAGCCAGGTCGGCCACCCTCGAATACCCGAGATGGCCGACGCAGATCGTGGGATAATAAGCTGACCACCCCTCCTGCTCTTTATCTGCCCGACAACTTCACTAGCAATTTGATCGCTCGTGAGAAACCGAACACCTGAGCTTTGAAGGTGATCTGCAAAATCTTCAACCAAAGGAGTTTTGACAAAGTTGGGGTGAACGACAGTTGTCAAGACATTTGGAGACTTGTAAAAGTGTTTCAACTCGCACGCCAGAGACTCATGAAATGACAATGCCCCAGCCTTCGTAGCCGAGTAGTCTGCGCCAGTAGGAAGTGCCACAAAAGATGCAATACTTGCAACCGTGACTACGTGACCCTTGTCCAGCTGTATCATGCGGGGAAGAAACTGCTGAGTGGTGAACCACAAAGCCATGACATTGACGCCAAAGATTCTGCGTAGAAACGACTCGGGCATCTTGAGAATGGGAGTTGGCTTTGTGATGCCGGCGTTGTTGATGAGGATGGATGGATGTCCAAGTTCCCGGCGAAGAGCGTCGGCAGCTTCTGCGACAGACTCGGCAGAAGTAACATCGCAGTGGTAGAAAGAGACACGTGAGTTCTCTTGCAAGTCTTTTGGCAGGACTTGGACATCTAGGACAGCGACCTGAACACCAAGACTGACAAGTCTTTTGACAATGTCCTTTCCTATTCCGCTCGAACCGCCGGTGACGACAGCGATCTCATTTGGCCAGTCCCAGCCTTTGCTTGCTCTGAGACGCCAAGAGTTATGGGCCATAGTGTTGAGGGTCTTATTGAAGGACCTGATCAAGCCCAGACCCAAAAGAACTTGCAAAGCAAGCTTGATAGTTGCAGGCTTCAAAGATGCCGCGACTGAGTCTGGTAGCCTACTAATGACAGAGGCAAGAGCATCGTGGGCGAGATGGGGAGCATGCGTGGCTATGAGAAGCAATGGTCCTGTCAAGAAGGGAGACAGAATGATTCGGCCAAGTTGCGAGATGTACTCGATCGCAGGGGAGTAGAGCAGTGAAGTCATTTTGAGGTTGTGTATGGGAGAGACAAAAGGGTAGGGTTAGGTATGTTGAAAGCAACTTTGTGGACACTGGGTACAATCATCTTTGTGCGACTAACAGCAGTTGTATTATATATCATTACTTGGTGTGTCTGGATGAGCTTGCTCTACTTGCTGCTGCTGCTCTGTCTGCCTCTACTCGAATGGACTCTCGGTATTGGAGTTCACAGACCCAATTTCAGACGCTGCCGAGGTCCAAATCTAAACCAAGAGAAGATTCGCAAGCTAAACTGAAATCAGATTGGTTGTTTTCTCTGCTTGCGTCATTGGCTCATTGAGGTTCTCGGCATGTCGATCCTGGCCAGGACCCTTGTCGACGCTATTGATCTCCCTTGTCGCGTTTACCGACCGTCTCCTCTTTTCCCCAGATTCAACAATCTCTCCGGCTCCGTTCTCCGCAATCTGCATCGTCCGCGGATCCCAGTACCGACAGTCTTGGGCTCTCCGCCTCCGCATTCTGACATCAGTATCGCCAGTTCGATATGGTCTTCCCAGGCCGCTTCAGCACGGGCTGTTTGCGCTGTCGCCAGCGCAAGGTCAAGGTGAGGAAACCTCTGCCACGCGTAGAACCTGTTGTGCAAAGACTGATAATATCTCTCATCAAGTGCGACGAAGCCAAACCCACGTGTCGGAGATGCTACAACTACGGCAAGCCCTGCCTCGGATACACTGACCAGTTTCACTTTCGACATTCCTCTGCGCAGAAGCCTGGGCTCGAGAAAGCTTCACCGACCGCGTCGAGCCCTCAGGCTGCTGAGGCGGCTGGGGGAAGCGTCTCGCCCAAGTTTCGCAGGCGAGTCAAGGATGGCGCTACAGGGACTGACGACCAACCTTCCCGGGCCATCATTCGACAACCGACGCAATCGCACGATAACGTATCTCTGACCTACTTCGTCCGTCGCTTTGTATCACCCGATGAAGGCGATGGGTTCCCCGGCCACTTTACCTTTCTCCCCGACCTCTACGATCACTACAAGCATGGCCTGCTCGAAACAGCCACCCTCAGTGTCGCTCAAATGGCGGCATATAACCAGTTTGGGGGCGAGGAACTTCGGACGCACTCGTTTCGGAATTATGGCCGAGCCATTAGAAGCTTGCAAGAGAGCATCCAGACTGATAGTCAAGCCATTGATGACAAAGTGATTGCGACTATTCTGTTGCTATGCACTTTCAAGGCACGTGCTATTTTTATGCGCCATCCTGTTGGACATGTCGCTGACTGGAAATAGGACATCAGTGGAGAGGGTTTAGGTGATCCAAAGGAACATGCCCCAGGGCTTTTTTATCTACTAGAGAAGCGAGGACCCTGTCAGATTGGCACGAGGAGGGGAGCTGAGCTTTTCCTTCTGGCTCATCTACGACTGGTAAGTAGGCGCGTCATCTTGATCAACCGACTCTTTGCTAAACGGGACACGACGACAGCAAATCTACTCCTTTCTACACGAAGACGATACCTACACCGACCCCGGTGCCATAGCTACAGTCATGGGGCTCTTTGATCCTCTCCTCCGGGCATTATCCATGATGTCAAGGACCCTGTCACTCCGGCATCGCCTGTCAAAACACATGGAGTATGCTGTACAGAAGAAGGAAGGGGGTGATCCTTGGCCACGCACTGAAAGCAGGACTGAACCCGAAGACGAGCAATTCTTACTGCAAGAGTGTTTTGACATGCTCGACCAATTTCACGTCTGGGATCAGGAGGCTCCCTCGTACTGGCACAGCATGTTTGAAGGCCGAGCCGCGCCAACCGTGCTCGGCGAAATGAGTTCAATCATGACGTACTGCGACTCTGAGACAGCCTGTATCATCATCCTGATTCGCTCTGCACTCCTCATATTATTATTGACAATGTTGGCATATCACAGTCAACTGCAGCTGGTCCAAGAGACAGAGGATAACTCTCACCATGACTTCTGGGCCGAATGTATTCCAATCCTAGAGTCAGACGTGAGGAAAGTTATTGATGACATGTTAACAAGTGTTCCGTTTGCATTAGGCGACGTCGACGCAACTGGACGGCCTGCCACCATGCTTTATGATGGAGCAGCGGCGATCGTCATTGTCCATTCCATCAGACTAGTGTCGCATTGCGCTTATGCAACAACAGACCAGCTCCAGAAGGCAAGCGAGATTCTGACCAGAATGAACTCGACGATAGGGATTAGGTCTGCAGTTGGATTTGGTGAGGGGATTCACAGTGACTCCAGATGGGCCCAAGAGCAAGAAATCCTTCGGCCGCTGGCGTCTTCATTGATGTTGCAATGTCAAGCACTGGATCAGGCTCAGACTGGCCTTGTACACCTGGATTGATTTGGCTCTTGTTTGCTATCTTTAGCACATATGCAATAAATTGAGAGATGCCAATTTCGTCTTTGACTGAATCGAAAGGATCTCAGTCCTCCTTCTGATACCAACTGCTCTCCTCCAGCCTGCCCAGTATAATATCATCTCTCTCCCAAAGAATCATCAGGGCTGGAAAGATTGGGCCACCGATCAACCCCCAAAGCACTGTCTTGAGAACTCGAGCCATAGTGCTTGAAAATTCACGCACAAGGTTTAGCTGGTAGCTGGCCCAGATAACCATTGAAGCGCAGGTGCAGTAAACGTCCCACCTCAAAAACGACACGACAATCTCCCTTGAACTTGTCACTGACAACGGCGGGTTCAGGAGCGCTAGAGTGGGGGGATCTGTGAGTGAGGTGAGAGCCAAAATGTGGTACCCTGACACTTCTGAGATCAGATCTGAAGTGTGTGACGTGAAGATAATTCCCACCACCATCAAATGCACGCCCATGGTAAGGGAGGCAATAAAGGTGTATGCCTGGTCCAGTGCCTTCCTGCAATCTTTGGGGTTGATGTGGGCAGTTTTATTGGATCTCCCGCGTCTGCTTCTGCGGAAGAGGCGTGAAACTGTCTGGATTGCGGTTTGGTATAAGGGAAAGGGTTGCCAAAGAGCAACAGCGATGAGCTTTACTTTCGGAGAGAGGACCTTAAGGAGCGGTAGACAGAGTCCGAGAGTTGGTAAGACGTAGGATATGACCGTAGATACAGGTAGAAGAGCCAGATCGAATGGGTCCGCAAGGATCGAAGCAGGCTCCAACGTCGGAGACGAGAGCAGCAGTTGAAGCATCAGGTAGATCGGGGCGATGATGGTGATAGTGACACCTTGGAAAATGATGCCAAAGGTTCCAGTCCTGCATGACAGTCAGAACTCAGCCGGTAGGTTTCACCAATCCATTTTCAATACATACCAACTCAATATAGTACCTCGGTTCCCGACCCTCAAGCCTTCAAGCGCCATGAGGTACCATGCAGCTCCAAACTGTGCGGCCAGATACCCAAAGGCAAGCAAGGCCTCCATGTCGATTTCGTTTAGGCTAGGGTCACTCCTCAACCCTTGAGAGAAGAACTCAAGGAGTACTTGGATCAAAGAATCGATTTGTATAATGCCAGTGTAGTGGTTCGAAAATGGCCCAATAGATTCGGACATGTCCAGAATACACGGTTGTGAAGGGGAAGCAGGCTCAGCGATGCAAACTCTCAGTGCATCGAAAAAGCCATGATAGTATGACGTAAACATGCTACCGTAGCCTCCAAGGAGAGCGCAGCCTAGGAGAAGGCAAAGTGTGATCTTTGAGGCCATGTCAAGAAATTAGGCTCAGAGTGTTGTGTGAGATAGGGTGGTAATGGCAAAGTCCTGTGAAAGAAGAAGAGAATCGATTCTGCCTAAGACGATTTTTGAGGCTTTCTGTCTCATGTCATTGCTGACTTGCAGACTGTTTCCCTCATTCTTTCCCGTCGTTCTGTAAATACTGATGTGCATTCGGCCATTGTCAAGACCCCGAAGCCGTCCCCGAAGCCGTCGGGGTAAAGTCGACGACACCAGCCATTTTCGGCCTAGATTGCGAAATTTTCGTCTCCAAGTTGAAGGGAAAACATTGCACAACGGAAATATGTTGAGAACATGTGAACCCATAGGGCACGTGAACAAACGAATGGATTGCTTAAACCAGACATGTCCGGCTTCAACACAACTATCTCTTCAAGGCCTCCCCTCTCCATGACGTTGTCGTGAACTATTCGCATTCTAAACCCAATTTGGATCCCTTTTGCGACCTGCATTAGCTCCGGCCTTGGAGCTTGGAATGGTTGGTCGCGTGCCATGACTGCCGATCGCTGTCAAGATTGGATGGCATACAGCGGTACCTGTCAACTCCGAAGGCTGCCTTGGCTATCCCTGCACCTGATGCAAAGGATTACGACGTATTCACATGGAAATCAGATGCAACTTTCACTTACACAATTTGTTGAGCTCTAAACCTTGCATTCGCTATATGGCTTGTCTTCTTTATTTAGGTTGGTCATCACTCTTTCAACTGAGGCTATTTGTCCTATTCATCAACCATCAAGCTCATTATACAACCATTACCACATCTTCTTCAACATGACTGTTGTATCTAAGCTCCTGACATTTCCAAACCTCACATTGGCTGCAATAGTCGAGTCCTTGCTTGTCATCAAGTTATTCCCAAGCTACTATAGCTCCCAAAGCCATGTAGCCGCTGTGGCGACCATTCTAGGTGTCAACTATGCCTTCGGAATCCTCTTCTGGGCGCTATTGTATCCAGTTCTTTTCAGTCCTCTCCGGCGCATCCCTGGTCCAAAAGTAAGCAACTTAGCCCTTCTATCCCAGGTGTCGCAATTTCATCGACACGTCTGTTCTTCATGTAAAGCAGCAATTCATTCTGACTTTTCTATCTACAGGCCTACTTGAGTGCAGCTCATAGAGCCCTCGTTGTCAAAGGCAGACCCTCGGGTGACCTATTCCTGGATATCGTGGAACAGTATCCTGGTCAAGACCTCATTTCGCTCAACGCACTCCGAAACCAGATCTTCGTCACCAATCCTCGCCTACTAGCCGATGTCCTCGTTCATCGATGTTATGACTTTGCCAAACCGACAAGAATCAGTGCTTTTTTGCGACACATCCTGGGTGATGGCCTCATCATTGTTGAAGGCGACCAGCACAAGTTCCTCCGCAAGAACACCACGCCCGCATTCCACTTTCGACATATCAAGAACCTATACCCGATGATGTGGAACAAAGCGGAAATTTTGACCAGAACACTGAATCAGGAAATTTCCACGACTCGATCACCTGTTATCGAGCTGACCACTTGGGCAAGCAAAGTCACGCTTGACATCATCGGAATCGCTGGCCTGGGTCGAAAGTTTGACGCCGTGGAGAAGAAGCAGGATCCGCTTGCCGGTATATACGAAGAGCTTCTGGAGCCCGACCGTGAAAAGCTCATCTTTGCCATGATGGCTTTGGCCCTTGGTCTCCCTTTCGTTCGTCTCATTCCATGGAAGATGAATGATCTGTTTAACCACTTGACTGGTTCTTTGAACAACATCTGCCGACCAATGATTCAGGAGAAGAGAGTTGCCATCACCGAAAAAGCGGATGATCACTTTGATGTTCTCTCCCTTCTCATGAAAACCAACAATTTTTCCGATGAGGCTCTAAAGGATCAACTCTTGACTGTCCTAGCTGCTGGGTAAGTAATTCTCCCCCTTCTTTTCCTGTGCTTGTTCTTACACGCTCCCAGGCACGAGACAACCGCATCCGCTCTTACGTGGGCATGTTACCTACTGACCAAGCACCCGGAAATCCAGCAAAAGCTGAGAGACGAAATCAACGAGGCACTGCCTCAGGATGTTGAAAGCGATCCGACGATTGACCTTGCTGGCATTCTAGAGCCCCTTCCTTACCTGAATGGCATCATGCACGAGACGTTGCGCCTCTACCCGACAGTACCTCTCACCATGAGACAAGCTCTTTGCGACACGCGAATCGGCGATCAATTCATCCCTGAAGGAACCGACATCATCATTTCGATCTGGTACATCAATCGATCACCCGAGATTTGGGGACCAGATGCAGGACAATTTCGCCCGGAACGTTGGATCACTGAGGAGGGGAAACCGAATCAGAATGGAGGCGCCAGCAGCAACTACGACTTTGAGACATTTTTGCATGGCCCACGAAGCTGTATTGGGCAAGGGTTTGCAAAGGCCGAGATGCGTTGTCTTCTGGCTGCTATGGTGCGGGCCTTCTCGTGGTCTCTGGCGATGGACGATGCGCTTGTGTTGCCCAGAGGGGTCATCACCATCAAGCCAGAGAGTGGGATGTATCTGAAACTGACGCCGTTGAAACCATCGACTTGATTAGCTTTAAAAGATGTAACTCTATACTTCATGCTTATTTTACATGCTTATTCAGATCAATCCAACTCCCCCAGTGTTTCGGGCCTCGTCTTACGTCATGACTGCATGATAGTTTCCTCCTTGTAACAGCCAGAAACCCCAACCTCCCGCTTACGTCTTAGGATCGAGACCAGATATCGTTTGCGGTATCTCCCCGAAGCAATGCCCCCCGATACTATGGCAAGTATACTACGGAGGGCATATGTAGTCGGCCTATACATACAACCAGGCTTGTAGTCTCAGGTCTTGTTTCGCCTCGTTTTTCTCCAGAGGCTATTCTGAATCACGGGTCACCAGCCAAGTCTAGACCTCACACAGACAATGCATCTGACTAATGGCACTGCTCCATTCAAGCAACTGCCGTTCGGGTCGTCGCCACTTCGAGGAGCTGTCCGACGTTCCTGAAATGCTTGGCTGAGGTCAGGCTAGATCCCCCCGATGTTACGCGCCGTCTGGGGAACCTGTGAAACAGGTTGTGACAATCGTGAGAAAACCTGTAACAGACACTCACGAGAAATACAGTCAGCGAAAATTCTTTTTTTGTCACCGCCCCCGACACAGGCGACGTGACATCGCGTGTGGCCAAGATGCGCAGAAACTTGCCTGAAACGGAAGCGTCTAAGCTGGTGACCCAGGGGTATCAACGATGGCTATAACGCAGTTTTAAGAGTCTCAACAGTTAGAGCATATAAGCTCTCGCTGTCGTCACGATTGAACAGACTCGAAATTCTAATCATCAGTCACTGTGTGTTTGAGTTTGTTCATTTCTTCAATACTTACTTTACGTATATCTGCTGGCAGATTTCTTCTTTTTCCTCCTCTTGACGTTCAAAATGAAGGTCCTCATTCCTCTCTCTCTTCTTATTGCAGGCGCCTTTGCGCAGGACGGGTAGGGAATTGTGAACCCTCTCAAGATGACACGTACTAACAGGCATTTAGTTGCGGCTTTCCCGATGGGCCCGACTGTGTATCGCTGGGCGAGGGCGCGAATGGACTAGAGCAGTTTGCTGATGACGGCTGCTGTCTACTCCCCTTCCGATGCGGCAATGGTGATGGCGGCGAGAGGTGTGAGAGAGTTGCTGTTGCTAGGAACAACAACAATAACAACGCTAGCAATAACGGCAACAACGCAGGTAACAACAATGCCGGGAACAACAACAACGCCGGGAACAACAATAATGCCGGCAACGGTAATGCTGGCAATGACAACGCCGGTAATGCTGACAATGCTGCGGACGACGAAAACTGCGGCTTCCCCAACGGCCCTGACTGCGAATCCCTCGGCGAAGGCGCCAACGGCCTGGAACAGTTCGCCGACGACGGCTGCTGTCTTCTCCCCATCCGCTGTGGAAACGGTGACGGCGGCGAGCGATGCGAACGTGTGGCCGTGGCTTCCAACAACAAGGCCCGCTCCCTCCGTGTTCTTCGTCCTCGCAACCGCGGATCTAAGAAGCCCCTTCGTGCAAGAGACGGAAAACGGAGGATGCATCTCCGTCCTCGCTTCCACGGACCCAGGGACTCTTAAATGAAGGACAGTGATTGCATGCCCGGATCTTCAACAAGTGTCACCTTCTCTACGGATGGGATCATGTCACATTATCAACACAACATGATCAGAATTGACCATCGGGCAGCAAATCCAAGGGCTAGCTAGACCAATCAAACCTTCATTACATCAAGTGCTCATTTAGGCGTCCCAATGAGAGTCTCAGTCTCAAGCCGGGAGTTCGGCCCTTGCCGTTCTGGCAGGCAATTCGATCTTTCCTGAATCAGGCAGCTCCCCAGCCTGCACCGTTTCTGTGACGCCCGTTTTGCTCTTATCTTTCCCGATATCCACAGCAGTTGAGTTGGAATTTCCATCAAGCTCCGCCTTTTGGAACCCCGGGTCAGCGGTTGGCGCATCCTCGGGTGCTTTCTGTGCCTTCTTCTTGCGATAGAGAAGCCAAGCGCCAAGTATCAAGGCCAAAGCCACGACGGAAACACCAACTCCAATGCCCGCCTTCGCTCCAGTTGAGAGACCTCCTCCCCCTTCTCCATTGGAACTATCTCCGGAGCTTGAGCCCTCTTGGTCTCCGGTGTCGTCGCCACTGTCACTGCCACCATCTTTACCGGACCCCCAAGCTTCCAGCTGAGCTTCATCCGTTGGCGTGCTAGGCTTCCGCTCCGTCTGAGGCTTAGTATGGTTGCCAACGCACTTGTATGAGCCCTGGACAATGTTGTTCAAAACGTGTTCGTCAAACCATGAACAGTCCATCGTGTCATCCCCGACGAGGTAGAAATCTCCCGTCACTGTCTCCACGCTGAAGAACTCGACGTTGGTAAAGGGCCCCGTCATGTTGATCTTGTCCGCCGTCTTGAGGAGATTCGCTGTCACATTGCGTAGGCGTGGGTTCGCGTGGATCTCGAGGTCTTTGACATAGTCGAGACGGGGCAGCCAGAGGTCTTTCAGTGCAACATTGTCGTCGATGCCGAGGGTACAGTTCGCTGTCTCGAGACGCGGGAGGTAGAGTTCTGAGAATAGATTCGATGTGAAGTTTAACTTCCCGAAGAACCTCCAGTCGCCGTGGACTTGCTTCAGTTTGGGAAGGCTGATGTCGATCAAGTCCTGGAAGACGGCGCCTGCACCCATGGCAGAGATCATGGAGGATTCGTGGCTGCGATTTCCGAGAAACTCCAGCTCTGGAAGGGAGACCACTGCATCGCGGCCATTGTTTTGGATTTGTACGAAGCTCGCATTGGTGAGTGGCATTGAAATGTTGTCGAGATCTGGATTGGAAAATATTTTGATGGCATATCTGGCATAGTCAAGGCTCTCGAGCTGGACCTGCTTCAGTCCTTTGTTACCCTTCACAACCACATACCCGACCCGATCAGCTGAGGACGTCAGAACGCTGTCCGACAAGAAATCAATGTCGGTCACTTGGAGAAACCACGCATAGGTGGCGTTCACGTAGAGATCAGAAGCTTGCATCACGTCAGCTCCATGGACAATAAAGGCGTCCGTCACATTCAGTTCCGGAGCCGTGTCCAGCAACACCCGGGCCCATGGTCCGTAGACGCCGATGGAGTAGGCCTTCTCTAGGGCCTGCAGCGACACATTCAGCCACCCGTAAGGCCGATCGGCTTCTGAAGGGCCATAGATGAGGAACCCTTCAGTGATATTCTTGAGGGTCGAGCTGTAGATGGTGGCGCCGTCTTGAATGGCAAGGGAGTTGTCGAATTTCAGTTCGCCATCAATTTTCTCGATGCCCGTCAGGTTAACGAAATTTGTGAGGTTGGCAATTTCCAGGTCGCCGGTATACGTTGGGCAAGCCTCCGCTATGCTGGAGACTTGGGTCGTTTCCGTGAGTGTCAGGGGATCCTCGGCGGAGCAGGCTGCAACGAGTGTTAGCGATAGAAGGCAAACGGTGCCTCAGTTCAAGGTACTTGCCTGCTCTGGCAGATGCAGTGAGCCCGGAAAGCAGCAGAGCAAGTCCCAGCCAGACCGCAGTCCGCGTCGGGTTGCTTGCAGTCATTGTCGTCAAAGTACGTCTGCTTGAGCAGCTGAGCAGGACGCGGAAGAATGAAGACGTGCCGCAGCAGCCGAGGAGCTGAAGGGGGGGCCTCTCCTTTGTGTCCCAGGGACGGCGCCTTACATGCTTGAGTCTGCCTTCTCAATATTCTTTATGCTTATTTCAGAACGTGGCGTTCGCGGCTGAAGCGGCAGGGACCTATGCACATAATATCCATTCTTCAATCTGTCAGCGGTTGCTCTATGCCGACATGGCACGAAAATGCAAAAGAAAAACGGCATAGATTACAGGATATCGAAACTATCATTCTCAGTGGCTTCGTTACTGAGCATACGTTGGAAATTCCTTTTCAGTTATCATCAATCCTTTAAGAGTCTGTTATGCAATTGTGAACCCGTTGCTGGCACCAGATGTTGGGTCGCCTTGGCATCTTTAAACTGTCGAATGAGGCGCTCCACGATGCCTTTTTCAGTGTGGACTAGGCGAAATTGGAACGGCTGAGAATAAGATTGCATGTGACATCAGTGTTAAGGGTCGAGGTACGGTGCACCACTGTGGCCCCTTGCAGACGCCTTCTCATTTGGTACAAGGTCCAGCTGTCTTAACAGACCCTGCTCCACACTGGTCTCGATCGCATTCTTATCTTGCACTCTATCTCCTTGGTTGCGCGGGGACGCTCGTACTCACCCCCACTGTTAAAGTATCATCTGAAACTTCACCAAATTAGGAGGGAATTGTGCTAACTCCTTATCTCGGATTTGACAAGGAAAAGAAGAGACTAACTATGATTGGTCCAGATCCCTGCTAGGCATCCAGTGACAGTCCCCGCGCAAACAGGCAGATCTGTGCACCTCTGTTCGGATGCGACGAGCGTGTTAGTAAAGCTACACACCTCAGTTCTGCAAGTTGAATACTCTGCGCAGTAAGTTGTGCTGCCAATCACAAGATAGGTCTAACGACTCAACCCCATCTTATGGTTTTTCTGAAGCATATTGCAGTAAAATTGTCTTGTAAATCAGCCAGCTCGCATGGCACCTGGGAAACATGACGTTCTCTAGGGTAGCCATCGTGCCCGAAACCATGACGAGAGCCCAGTGTGAAGAGATCGAGACAACCCGGCCCAGATCATTGACCTTAACTCAATACACTCAAGATTCACGACGAGGCTACAATAAAACCACCCAAGTGCATTTTATTTCGCCTTGTGTTAATCAAGAACTAGACAATGCATCTGATTCATGGTAGGTATACTCCGTAGACCCTGATCTTTTCGCGACAAAACATACTGTGTGGAGCCCCGTCTGGTCCGTCGGTTGTGGTCTGACTTTCACGTGAATAAACATGTGATGCTCATATCACGTGAAGCACAACGGCCAGAAAGTCACGTGATAGAAGAGACTGAAAATGTGAAGCTATTTCCACCTTGTCGGCGCTTCCGCGCTCTTAGCTTTTGGTGTTTTCCATATTCGCAGCCACACAGTCACGCACCTTCGCACCTTTGCCTAGCAAATAAATTATATATGTGATCCAGCGACCTTTTTCATGAAGAGACTAGGGCTATTTGGCTTTGCCAAAACAATAGTCGTTTGGGCCATCACCAGTGAACTATTGTACATTCCTGGAAGTTCTGCACCAGTAGGGGAAGCCGCGAAACAAGAGGTAGCAATTGTGAGAACTCCTAAGCAGGCAATCAAAGAAAATTCTATGTACAAGCCTTGGGAAAAAAGAGGCTTATACAAGTGATGAGTATTCCAGCACCACAGCTACGACGGGTGAGCTGTGCCTCTGAGGTCGTCCACACGGGCACCGGGAACCTCAGTAATGCTGACATGAGTTCTCAGTTGCTCATGGCCAAGAATGTTCAAGTCCTGAACGGATCTTTACAAGTCGTTAGAAGTCTCTGCCTCGGCCAACATCCCTAGCGTTTCTGGCATTGTCAACGCCTCTCCTTGGGTCAGGCAATGGAAAGGGAGAAGTTTACCTTTATTCCAAAGCGACGAGCAGCTATAGACTTGAATGTGTTGTCTAGATATCTACAGCCTAGGTTTGCACGTTCCTCCACCAACCCTCGCTCCGACGTACGTCCATTCAAGGTCCTCTGCTGTTCCAACTGTTCCACTCAACTGAACAACGTGATTTTCCCCAGGCATAATGTCAAAGCCGTTGTCACTGAGCTTCATGCCCTCTTTCTCCGCAAACACAAACCCCTTGACTGGCAGGTCTGCTGACACTGCAACTTGGTCTCTGGATGGCAAAACCTCGACTTTCACCCTGCGATTCGATAGGTCGAGGTACTTAAGGGGTTGCGGCCACGCGGTGTCTGTGGCAATAACCTGGCCGCCAATACTGATGGTGGCGTAGATAATGAAGGGTTCATGCCGTTTTGGCCCTTGATCGTCCTGCTGGTTGAACGGCGCGATGTGTTTGTTCTGGAAAATCTCGGTTGCGCCGTTGGGCTTTACCGAGATTTGAGTAGTGATATCCTCGACGATAGACTGCCCTGATTGGATCGATAGGAACTTGACAGTCACGTCTACCTCAACAAGGTCTTGACGAGAGCTCGATATCCACAGATCAAACTCATCCGTGTTCATCACTGTGGCATCGGCGTGGCCTGAAGTCCATTCTGGGCACTTGCGAGCGATACCAACGTCCAAAGGCCTCAGAGCTCGAGCGATGGCATAGAAGGCTGGCTTCTTCACCAAATAGTAGTCAACGATCGCCCATGACATGGTCGGCCAGCAGTCATTAAGTTGCCACACAAGCACGCCGCCACACTTGCGAGCTCCGGCGTCTCCCCACATCCTTCTCCAGGACTTGTATGCGTACCGCATTGTTTCTGCCTGAAGAATCTGAGTGGTGTGGGTGAAGGCGGCTAGCCCTTGCGGAACCCGAAAGTTCTCGGCAACATATGTTAGAAGACGGCGCTCATGGTCAATGGCCTTGTTGCGGAAATCCATCATTGCGGAGCCTGGATACTGTTGCGCCGGGTCTGTGATCACTCGGCGAATGGACTCCACATGAGGGTAGGCCTCCATTCCGAATTCGCTGACGAAGCGACCTGCAAGTTGGGCCGCGTCTTGGTATCTGTGCATTTGGCCATGCCAGACTGCATCGCGTTAGAGACTAGCTGAGAAATAGACTGGTTTGCATGACTTACTATCCCACTGATGGATGTCGCCAACTGAAGGGTCGCTTGAGATTCGGCCATCACCCCAAGGACTCCCTGGGTGATAAATGCAAGACGGGTCCTCCTCCTGTACCAACTTTGGCAACAGATACTCATAGATGTATCTGGCTGGGAATGTTGATTTCAGCCATGAGTTTGGATCGGTGTCTTCCGGTCGATACTCAAGCTTGTACCTCTCTTGGACCTGATAGTCCTCATTGTTTCCGGCCCAGATGGCCACTGAGGGATGCGATCTAAGCCGCCTGATATTCTGTCTTGCCTCCTCTTCAATCGATTTGAGGAATGAAGGGTAAACAGGATAACTGGCGCATGCGAATGCAAAATCATGCCAGATCAGGACTCCCAAAGAGTCACATGCGTCCAGAAAGGCGTCATCTTCATAGATGCCACCGCCCCATACGCGGATCATGATCTGATTAGACTCTACCGCAAGCTTGACCCATTCCACATAACGATCATTGGATATCTGTGCAAGATAACTGTCGCCAGGAATCCAACACGAGCCGCCGGCGAAGGTGTCGATGCCATTGATGCGGAAGTAGAACGATTTGCCAAGGTCGTCGTGTTCCTGTACCAACTCAACACGACGAAATCCAATGCGCTTGGATCTGACATCGAGCTTTTGGTCTTGGCGAAAGAGTTCTGCGATCAGCTGATAGCGGGACTGTGATCCGTAGCCATGAGGATACCATAGCAAAGGTTGGTCAAGCTGGAACGCAATCTTGACAAGCCCATCTTCTGCGACTCGGCACTCCTGTTGGAAGATTGTCTTGCCTTGGTGCAGTAACGTGAGAACGATCTTGTCACCCGATTTGCTGCCCTCGACTCGCGCGAAGAAGTGTCCTGAGCAAGACCTGTAGTCTTCAGACAACTGGTACTGCGCCCACACGTCTTCAATCCTCGCAAGGTACTGCTCCAGGAGAACTGGCCGCCAAGGTCCTGCTGTCATCAGAATAGGACCCCAGTCCCAGCCCCAGTTATACTGAGCCTTGCGTATAGGGACGCGGCTTGCTTCAGTTTGGCGGACGTGGAAGACGTGCTCTGGATGTTGGTGGATGAGCTCCCGACCACGGACCAGGGCCGACTCGAAGAGGATCTGCAGCTCATTCTCTTGGTCCGAGCGGAGCAGATGGGATATCTGCACTCTATGGGCGATGTGCATGTTGTCCGATTCCAAGATTTTGGATCCATTCAGAGTAACAGTTGCGAAGGTATCAAGCCCTTGGAAAGCGAGAGCCGTTGTCATCCCTTTTGAAGGAGCTGCATTGAATCGGAGGCGGTAGATCCAGTCCTTCTCCCCAATCCATTGCGCTTTCAGCTCATTGGCATTGACGAAGGGGTCAGGAATTCTACCCAAGATTAGCATTATATAACGCAGGAAATTTCGAGGTTGCGGGGGATACAAACATATTGTTGGCGAGGAGATCAATGTGAACTTGGCTGGGAACCTGAGCTACAGGAAGCCAATGCTCTTCGCCTTGGTCATCTCGCTGCTTTAGCGACCAACCGGTCGTCAACTCCCGAGTAGATAGTTCCATGCTAGTAAGAGCAATGTTACCGAGGCTCCCGTGAGAGAATGGGATGACTTCGGTTACTTTCAGGGCAGAGTGAGTCCCCAGATGGCGTTTTATTCACTACTTTCTTCTCTTCAATCGAGGCGGCGCTATGAATCCCCGTCCTGCTCGGCTTGTGGAGTCACAATCACTCGGCTCGATGATTATTATTTCCGCCTTCCAAAAATGGCACGGAACTCCAAAGCCCCGGAGCTCTTTCGGGAGCGGGGTCAACATGCTTTCGTTGGATGGGATGGGCGCATCCAACACAAAACGAACGCGGAGCAGGCCGAAGATCAGAGGGTGATTTGACAAACAACACTGGTGGGCTAGATACCATGTTCTCGTTTTCAGACCGTAAGTAAGCAGCCATGGAGCAATGCATGATTGGCTCACCAAAATTACAGTCCAAAACCATCAAAGTGAAGACGATTGCTGGATTGCCATCCACGGCAAGGTCTACAATGCAAGTTCCACCACGCCACTTATCAAGTGCATTTCTTGAATTTTGTATTTCCTAACCCAGTGGAGTTTCTAGGTTACAGGCTTTTTAGGCGCCCATCCGGGCGGAAAGGCCATCATTCTTCGACACGCCGGAACTGACGCAACAAATGCCTTCGAAGAGGTTCATCCAATCGAGCTTCTTGATGAATACCTGACTGCCGAACATCTCGTTGGCGAAATGAATTCCGGAGCGAGAGACAAGACGAAAAACGAGCAGACAGTTGCCCAGTCGCCGCCCATGGAAACAATACTGAGCATCAAGGAGATGGAGCGCTTGGCCCTGGAACGCCTGAGTCCCAAGGCCTTGGCATACTATGCATCTGGCACAGACGACGAGATCACCAAGGTCGCCAACGGGACCATCTTCAAGTCAATTCTACTACGGCCACGAGTCTTCATTGACTGTACTCATTGTTCGTTATCAACAACTCTTTTGGGCAACCGCGTTGGAATGCCCATCTTTGTCAGCCCAGCAGCCATGGCCAAGCTGGCTCATCCTTCGGGCGAAGTTGGTATCGCCAAGGCTTGTTCAAAAGTCAACGCCCTCCATATTATCAGCAAGAACGCATCCATCTCCGTGGCTGATATCGTACGCGCAGGCCCAAATGCTGTCTTTGGCTGGCAGCTCTATGTCCTCAAGGATATCAAGGCCACTGAGAGGACACTGGCCCAAATCAGGGCCATCCCTCAGATCAAGTTCATCGTTTTGACTCTAGATGCTCCCTTTCCAGGGAAACGGGAAGCAGATGAACGTTACAAGGCCACCGAGCCTCCGCGGGCTTGGGGAACAGAGTCCGCCCTAACCTGGCATAAGACATTGGCATGGCTGACGACACAGACTGATCTTCCCATCATGCTGAAAGGTACCTGATCTCTTGTGCGGAATCTTACTCAAGAGGTGCTAACACATTTCAAAGGCATCCATACCCATGAGGATGCTTTCATAGCATCTAAATTCTCGGCTGTCAAGGGTATCATTCTATCAAACCATGGTGGCAGGGCTCTCGATACCGCCAATACTCCTATCCAAGTGTTGCTCGAAATAAGAAAGTTTTGCCCTCAGATTATGAGTCAAGTAGAGATCTGGCTTGATGGTGGCATCAAGAGAGGCTCGGACGTGGTCAAGGCCCTGGCTCTGGGCGCCAGAGGAGTTGGGCTTGGGCGAGCGGCTCTCTACGGCTTAGCAGTCGGCGGAGAGGACGGGGTATCCAGATCTCTTCAAAGTATGTTTCCATCCCATAGAATTGCAGTAAAGGTACTTACTAGCAACCCAGTTCTCGCAGATGAGACCATCACCACCATGAGGCTGCTTGGTGCTTCTTGCGTCAGTGAACTTCGACCACAGCATGTAAGTTTGAGTGTATTAGTCAGATTATGTTGGATTCGACTGACATACCGTTTTAGGTTAATAGTGCTGCACTTAGCTCCCAATTGTACGACGGGCCAACGGGGCTTGAGGAAGCCGAGTCTGTTTTTAGGTCCAGACTGTAGACTCTGTAGTTGGGTATAGGCTTCAGTTGTGTTACGGCTGTGTTATTGCCGTTAGGTCGCTCAGAAGACCACTCCCACCGCTTCTTTAAGTCTTCGACCAAGCATTGAATTGCACAAAGGAGTGTTACCTCTGCACAAGCCTTCTCCCCTGACCGATAAAACCGTGTGGATTCCGACGAAGAGCAGATATGACAAGACTTCTGTCTCGCCCATAGCGTTTGTCTCAGGGATTGCATGATATGGACTCTTGAAACGGAAGTGTTGCGCCAGAGCAATTATATAGAATTACACGCGGGGTAAAGGAAGGCAATTCCAAGATTCGATGCATCCCAATGGTCGTGACACGTTAGAGGGAACGACTTTTCAGTGGCCTCCGGAGCATGAGCCAATGGGGAAATGGCCCGTTGGCCCATCGCCACATCCTCCTGACTCGCCATCCCATTCTAGACGAAGATTCAAATTTCCGTGTGACGCTTTCGTCCTAGCGTTGGTGTCTGGCGGGGAATCCCCATGGGGTTCGGAAAAGCCTCCGCTGCGACGTTGAGGCTATAAGAACCCGCATGCCTTCAAGTCTGTTTGAACAAGATCAGCAGAGCCAGCCCATCACGCAACAGTTCGCCTGTCATCCATTTTATTCCACCAACGTCCTCGCAACAGGCCAAAAGTTGGGAAACATGGACAAGGCGACGGAAGATCCCGCCCTTCATGAGGTTGAGAAGATGGAGAACCCGGCAAACACGATGGCAACCTATGCCAACATCATGGCTAAGAACAAGCCGAACCCTCGAGGCCCTGGCTACATCAAATTGTATATTCTCGCCTCGGTTGTTTTCTTGTGTTCGACCATGAATGGTAAGCTAATATCCACCTTCAACGACTTTTGGAACGCCCTGACACAACCGCCAGGATTTGACAGTTCCTTGATGGGCTCCATCAACGCCCTACCCAACTATACCGACTATTTCGGCCTACCCGAGAATGGCAATGCCAGTACCGGTATCGTGTTTGCCATCTTCCAGGTATGATCTCACACGAATGAGTTATGACACACGTTGCTTATCCGTTAGATCGGTCAAATGTGTGGTGCGCTCTTCATCTGGATGACCGACTGGTACGGACGAACCTGGCACATCTTCTTCGGCTGTCTTGGTGTGTGTATCGGTACCATTGTAACGTCTCTGTCGACATCACTCCCCATGTTCATTGCGGGGAGATTTCTCCTGTCCTTCTTTGCCACATGTGCGCATACTGCAGCTCCTTTGTACCTGGTCGAGCTCGCGCCGGCAGCGTACCGCGGAACGATTGCAGGAATGTACAATACCTTCTACAATGTTGTAAGTTTTGCCTGTGTCCTGTTATTTGGAAGTACATTGCTTATCTACTGTTAGGGCTCTGTGTTTGCGACTTCATCGGTGTATGCTTGTCACAAATATCTCGCCCACAAAGGTGACATTGACTGGAGGCTTCCGCTTTGGCTTCAAATGGTCTGCCCAGGATTGGTTGTTCTTCTGATCAAGTTTTACCCTGAGTCTCCTAGATGGTAAGTGGTGGTTTATGCAGCGTCCGGGTTCGCGTTTTCCCCTGACCTTGAACACAGGCTGGTTGCTAAAGGTCGAAATGACGAAGCCAAGGCCATTCTTGCCAAGTACCATACAAATGGCGATATCGACCACCCGCTCGTTGCCCTCGAAATGACAGAGATGTTATCTGCTGTCGACGTAGAGCACGAAGCTTCTTGGAAAGATCTATTTGATCTTCGTGTTCTTGTCGAGTCCCGGTCCAGTCGCTACCGACTGATGCTCAACATCGCGTTCTCTTGGTTTGGCCAGTTCAGTGGGAACAAGTATATAACCCTGCCTTTGTAAGAACCGGACAACCTGCTCACTATCCTGTCAGCATCGTCTCATACTATCTCCCCATCATGCTCAACGGCATCGGCATCACCGATACTGATACTAAGCTGATTCTCAACATCGTCTACGCCGTCGTTGGGTGGACTGCTTCCATCATAGGCTCCAGACTTCACGATGTTGTCGGTCGTCGCAAGATGCTCATTACCGCCACAGCTGGTATGACGGTATGTCTTGCAATTGTCGCAGGCTGTGCGGCGGGATACACGAAATACGGAAATCAGCCAGCGTCAACCGTCAGCATTGTCTTCATCTTCATGTTTGGTGCCATTTTTGCTTGCGGTTTCACTCCGATGCAGCCCATCTACCCTGCCGAAGTCGTCAGCAACAAAATGCGAGCAAAGGCCATGGGCACCTTCAAATTGACGGCAGGGGCAGCTGGGTTTCTCAACACGTTTGTTGGCCCAATCGCTCTCTCTAGTGTACGTGAAGCCCTTTCGTGTTGATTCTCGGATGCTAATCAGGCTCTGCCGTTTAGATCGGGTACTGGTTTTATGTGTTTTTTGTGTTCTGGGACACCTTCGAAATGACATTCATGTATTTCTTTTTTGTCGAGATTAAAGGCTCAACTCTAGAGGAGCTTGATGTCATATTCGAGGCAAAGAATCCGCGAAAAGCCAGTGTTGAAGCCGCAAAGGCCCGGAAACGGATCATTCAGCAGGGACGGGGCTCGGTCTAGACCCATCCCGAGTAATCTGGGGAAAGGTTGCAGATAAGGTTGTGTACCTGTAGTAAGGGGAAGCGTATCATGGATATTATGGAAAATCATTTCTATTCCTTTTTTATGGTCGCTAGGACATTGCCATAATCTCCAAGGATGAAGACGCTTTAGGAAGCGTTGAAGTTAGTGTGTAAATAGGCTAGTGGGAAATATTATTCTTCCGTTCCATTCGCTGTGGGTGCTACAACAGCCCATTTTCCCCAGCTCTCCAAAGTATCATTAACTTCAACCTTTTCTCACTGCAAAGTGCTCATACACCACACCACACCCCTCAATTGACCATGTTTCACACATTTTCAAGCCAGACTGGGGATGATCCTTTGCCGCCAGGTGCTGAGCCGGAACCCCCTGTGCGAAAAGTCAACAGGTCATGCTCCGAATGCACCCGCCGAAAGGTAAAATGTGATGGCGGCCACCCTTGTTCGAGTTGCAGATACTACAAAGTTTCCGAAGACTGCGTTTATAGACAACGGAGTAAACGCCAAGCTACAAGTAAGAGGTATTGCAACCCATTCTCCAAGAACAGCTGTGCAATATTCGGAAACCTGAGTCGCTGACCCTCGTCACTCTATGACGTTTCAGCGCTCTCGACAAGGCCACGGAAACGCTTCGACGTCAAACCGGTGTTCTACAACTACTATTTCCCAATCACAGGCTTGATGAATTGGTCAACAAAGATCGAGCTGATCTTATCCAGCTCATTTCGCCAAAAGCAACACGGGACCAAATCAACGAAGAGAGGACACTGCAATCACCTGACCCACTGCCCACGACTGGATCATCTGGGATCTCAGGGGACATTGAAGATGTACCAAGCTCGCCCGAGGATTTGAGTATCGGGGAATCCGGCGAGGAGGAGAGGCGTTGGCATGAGTCAGCTCAGGATCCGGCGACTATTGCAGCCAGCGATGACATCAATGCCCTCAGCCTGGCTGGTGACCGACATCGCCGCTCATATCTAGGAATAACATCAGTGAGCGCAGTGCTGAAATCTTTGTTTCGACTTTGTCCAACTGCGAAGGATCTTGCTGTCGAACAATCCCAGACCTGGCCCGGCGTTCCGGAAGATGAGATTCGACCGCTCGTGCTGAACCGTACACCTCGGTCTCTTGCGGCGCCTGATTCTCTGCGCGAGCAACGTTATCTTGGCTTCTACTTTGAGCATATTCATGCCATCACACCCCTAATCGATGAGGACTCGTTTAGGAGCACTTTCGCTACTGGCGATGGGCAAAGCCCGGCGTGGCTTGGTCTATGCAACATGGTCCTCACACTAGGCTCCATTGCCTCGGGAAGCGATACTGCTCATATCCACTATTATAACCGGGCTCGCTCGTATCTCGATCTTGACTCGCTTGGCTCTGGGAACCTGGAGAGCCTACAGGCGCTGTGCCTACTTGGCGGATACTACCTCCATTATCGCAACTCGCCTAACATGGCGTATGCAATCTTGGGCGCTGCACAGCGCTTGGCCATCGCTCTGGGTCTGCACAGAGAGTCTCCGATCCGTGCGGACCAGAAAGACTCCGAAGCAGGCCAACGCTATGTGGCTCGGATCGAGACTCGAAGGCGGACATGGTGGAGCCTTTACTGCCTCGATACGTGGGCTAGCATGACCTTGGGTCGCCCAACTTGTGGACGATGGGACACTAACACCATGAACACGTTGCCACCGACGCTTTTGGGGCCCGATGATTATTGTGCAGTATCTCTTAGAGAGAGCTCACGGATGTGCCATATCTGCAACCGTCTTCAGGACCGATTTGCTCAGTCTACGCGAATCGACACTCACGAAGCACATGCCTTGGATTCCGAACTACAGAGGTGGTACGACTCACTACCCGCCATACTTAAGGACACAACCGATGCCCCTCCTCGCATCACCGTCGCACGCGAGTTCTTGCGTAACAGGTATTATAGTGTTCGCATGATCCTATCTCGATGCTTTCTTTTGTATCGCGCCCACGAAGATGTAAAAAGGCACCCTCCTAACCCGGCAGAGAGCCAAATGGTCGACCTGTGCAGAGCTGTTGCAGCAGAAGCCATCGATGCTATTGCACTTCATTGGGTCCCGAACCGAATCCAAGTCTGGAACTCGGCCTGGTACCTGTTTCAAGCATGCTTGGTTCCCCTCCTCTCCATCGCCATGGAAACCTCATCCAACTCTGCAGACTCTGAGCCGGAAGCCGTCATGACCTGGCGCGCAATGCTGAACAAAGCATTGGAAGTTTTTGTAGACATGAAGCCCTGGATGCGGGCCTCTGACCGCACTCCGGACATCGTGGCTGTCCTATTCCAGGCTGTGTCGCAAGGCGCCGAGGGAACCATTCGCACGCCATCGGTGACTGACGCAGGAGCACATGTATTTGGATGGGCCGATGAACAGTGGACAGAGATGGATTGGAGTTTGTTTCTTGGGGACGAGGATATCTCTCATAACCTGTTTTCATTTACATAAAAGGGCAGCTAAAAAGGTGTAGTTAGTTCTTTCTTCCTGAACTGTAGTCAACCTGGGAATAATCCGATGTCAGGTTTAAGTGTGAGTATATAGGCAAGACTTGGACACTCTGGCTTAGTAAATTTTAGCCTTGATTTAAAGAACGACCACTGGTTTTCCTTTCCAATATTTGTTTATTCTGCTGTAAATTTCATTGACCTTGGATTACTTCCTACGGAGACCAGACTGCGTGCCCTGACCTGGCACTTGCTTTCGCACACCGGGGGTGTCCGTGTTTCGATCTAATACACCAAATACAAATCTAGTCGTAAGAAGGTTAGTGGTTATAGTCTCTCCTCCTAAACATGAGCCTTTAATACTCCCATCTAAAGTGTCGTTACGCGTTGCTGCGATGATTGTGCTGAAGTTGTTGTCAAGGCTAATGCTGTTTTGAAGACACCCCGAAGCCCCACCAGGACACCAAACATTGCGGCAAATATGGCTAAGCCATGAGAGATCCAGAGATTCTGCTTGCGATACTGTTAGATATTGACAGATAGATTCTGGGTTACGTTGGCTTCTATGCTATCTTTGGACCTGAGTCTGGGCTAGTAAAGATGCGAACATTGGATTTGCGGATTATGCTCACCAAAACCGAGGGTTACTAAAAAGATTAAGGTCTGGTTTCTGGACAACTCTTCGATCAACGCCTTAATTGGCTTGTTGTGAGCAAGTGCTTGATATTCTTGAGGAAGTGGCGCCAGGGTCTGAGCCCAACCACTATCGGCTGATGTGTCTATTGCCCCAATGAGTGCAGTCTGCACGAGTACTTAGTCAAAGAGGACTTGGGAGTTGCATAAAATCCCCCTTCAATTGAGGTTGTTTTGCCAATGACACCGTTCAACAAGTTTGAGAGGGCCTGAGCTGCCATAGCGTAAGATACTCCGGTACTAGAAGCTGTACCAGTGTCTACATTAACCCACAAGAGGTTGACCGGCCTTGTCCAGTTGTCGTGACATGATTGTAGCTCCATGCCAGGTGAGGAGATACCTTGGGAACTTAACAATACTGTTCCCTGAGATCTGTACATTGTCCGCGGTAGTTCCCCCGCTCTCCTGTTAACTTTGCCCGAAAGCCCGATGACCCCGGCATGATTGCTGGGAAAAAGTTACCCCTCGCGGAGCTTGAAGCTCCGCCTGATTAAAGGGTTAGATCTTCGTCACAGATACATTTGTATCAAGTGGTCTGACTTACATCCTTAATAGGTATATAAGCAGTTGCTGAGTATCCTGTTTTCCTTATTCACTCGAGACAAACCTCAGGCGTCTTGCATAGCACTGCCCCTCTTTCCTACATTATTACCATGAGACCTTTTCTCTGTATTCTCCTGTGTGCCAATGCCCTCTTGGGCCTGGCCCTTGCTGCCGGCCCGCGATCTATTGAGAATTTGGGACGTGGTGTTGTTGCCGTTCGGTCAAGCGAAGACGACATCCTGGTTACCTGGAGACTTCTCGGCCTTGACCCGGACGGCATTAGCTTCAACATCTACCGTGCAAGCAATAACGATCAGCCGAAGCGGCTGAATTCAGAGGCACTCACCGGCGGGACCAACTTTATCGATTCGACCGCGGACGCGGGCTCAGCCAACACCTACACAGTTCGAGCTGTGGTGGATGGCAAAGAGCAGAAGACATCTGGCTCATTCACCTTGCCCGCTGATAACGCAGTGGAACCTGTTGTACGCATACCTCTGCGATCTGGAAGCACTATAAAGTATGTCTGGGTGGGCGACCTCGACGGCGATGGTGAGTGGGATTTTGTCATCGACCGACATTCCACGCAACAGTCAATTGAGGCATACACAAGCAACGGCACATTCCTTTGGGATGTAAATCTAGGACCTGGCAGTGAGAATCAGAATAATATCTCGCCAGGTCCCTCGACCATTGATGTTGGCCATTGGGACGGTGTCACTGTGTTCGACTTTGACAGTGACGGTCTCGCCGAAGTTGCGATCCGGGTCTCCAATGGAGTCACTTTCGGGGATGGCAAGAAGTTTACTCGTGGTAAAGACGATAACCAGCAATTTATTGCTATACTAGATGGCCGAACAGGAGCTCTTCGTGCTTCTTCTCCGCTGCCCACCGACTACGCATCCGATGGCCCGATGGGTGCTCGACTGGGTGCTGGTTTCTTCGATGGTAAAACACCTCACCTCTTCGCCTATCTAAAGAACCGTCGTCAGGATAAGAACTTCAACCTCCTTATGTTGTCTTGGACGTTTGACGGCAAAGCGTTGAAGCAGCAGTGGAAGTGGGACCGTGGCACCAAGTATTCGGAATATCCGGACGGACACAACACTCGCATCCTAGATGTCGATGGGGATGGAAACGACGAGGTTTTTGAGATCGGATTTGCTCTCAACGGTGATGGAACTGTCCGGTATACTCTTCACGACCAAGGCGTTGTTCATGGTGACCGTTTCCACATCGCCAAGATGGATCCTGAACGGGGTGGCCTCCAGGGCTATGGCATACAACAGAACAACGAGGGTCTTTTGTATGACTACTACTACGACGCCACTGATGGAAAGATGATATGGGAACACACAGGTGATGAAGTAATCGACCTAGGACGTGGCATGGTGGGTGACATTGACCCTACTCACCCCGGAATGGAGGTGTGGTCGACTACAGGAGGTCTCTATAACGCCAAAGAGAACAAGCCAGTAGAAGCCGATACCGAACTTTGCCCATGGCCGCATCTGGGAATCTGGTGGGATGGTGATGTCTTGCTGGAGTTGTTCAACGATGGCAAGATCGAGAAGTGGAACTGGGAGGAACCCACTCTGTCTAACAGGGTGCCCCGGATCACGCATATCAACAAGTTTGGTGGTGTAACCAATGGGAGGAATCCGACCCTGATCGGCGACATCTTGGGAGACTGGCGAGAGGAGGTCGTCGTGACTAATGCAGCCATGGATGAGTTACTCATCTTCACCACTGATCAGCCATCTGATGTCCGGCTCTACACCCTTGCTCACAACCCGAACTATCGCAACGACCTGACGGTCAAAGGGTATATTCAGTCTCACCATGTTGATTACTTTCTCGGTCAGGGCATGGACCAGCCACCTCAGCCTAACATTCGTTACACTCAGCGGGCCTAAGGTGCATTTTGCAAGTGTTTTCGTCGTTCAGAAGAATACTTCTGGATGAATTCACATTCTTTGACTTAGGGGAGACTTTCCGTTTCAATAAGTATACTGTCAGGCTGAGAAGAAGCATTGGGGGTTTGGCAAGAATGATCATGTCGGTAGTCACAGGTCGGTAACCAGATGAAGACAAGGCATGTGTCAAGACAACACTCTTTTATACTCATTTGCTTTTGATATGTACTATACCATCGGTTCTCACAAGTATTCAAGCCGTACCTCGTCTGTAACGGCAGTTGCAATTTCGGGCACCTTAGCCGCTGCGCCATGGGGCAAAAGATCGGGCCATAATCGCTATTGTAGCAATTATAGAAGGTGCAACAATTTTCTATAGGGCTTATAGCGCTGCTACGGGGGACCAAGCCGTAAAAGTAGGCCAAGGGACTTTTCTGCAATGGAGCCGTGGTGGGTGATTCGCACTTGGCGAAGAGTTCGAGGATGGTATTGCATGGATGCCTTCTTCATCGAAGCATGGTGGCGCGGTGCGTACGGGGAGAGTATACCGGAATTACAAGGCCAAGGTTCCATTCTGTTGGGGTATTGAGCGACTTCCAAGGCCTACGAGAATTTCTGGGTTGAGCATCGATGACACAAAGCTGGGAGATGCGTTGAAGCTGGCGAGAAGCCATCGGAACGTAGAGCTCGAGATCCTGAGCCGCGCTTTTTCCTTTGTGGCGTCAAAGTTACCAGGATGAATAATAAATCTGTTGAAAAAGCTATGGGTATTGTTAGATATGGCAGGATGCAACATAATAATATGACTGAGACGAACCAAGCGAGAACCGCGCCGTTTTCCCAAAGCTATCAATGGCCAGAGTCAACCCGCCCGCCATCTGAGGATCTCGTACAGCACGACTTACTTATCGAAATTCAGAAGATACCCCTTGTTCTAGAACCATGTCCTAGATGTCCCTATCCTGATCTCTCAAACTTGCGACGACTCTGACGCTGCTTTGTTTTGAGAGATTCCTCTCATTTTCTGTCATATGACTCTCCACCTCGACGTGCGAAAACCTTTTTATTATATGTAAGCTCGTGCAGCAAAACATACACGCAAATAGAAAGTCCACAATAGCGACAAGATACCACTAACGCCCTCCAAGCGCTTTTCAAGGGACGTGTTTCGGTCACTCGAGGGGCACCTATTTATTCCTCCAACATGCATGAATTCCGAAGAGGCAAGGAACTACGCCCATGCTTCTTGCGCGCACCTCCCGACACACAGGCCTCGTCTGTTTCCGCGTAGCCTGGACCCATACGGCTCTAACTAGCAAGTCTAGAAATTAGCTACTTGTTACATAAATTGGATGAATCATTTTCCTGAGACTGCAAACAACTTGTATTACACGTATTTACACTGAATCAAGTTCCCTGACCCAATCTTCAAGCTAAATAGCCGCTAGAGAAGCAAACCAGGACTTGAAGAGAGCAATTTGATCATCATGTGCAATGATCTTGGGGCCCCAACCGCCACCAAGCTCCTGAGTCGTGGTTGTGCTGGCATTGACATTGTCCCAGTAAGTCAAATCATCGCCATTGGGGTTACCGTATTTGATAAAGTTTACCCAGTAATTACTCATCTTTTCAGCAATCTCATAGTCCTCTTCCTCCCATTCACCGTAGTACACATTGTAGAGGTTATATTGCGTATACTGAATTTCCGTCATGTGGCCAGCGCCGGCGTTTTGACCTGGAGGAGCGTGGTCCCAAAGATAGGTCCATACCGGGCTAGTTCTGTTGCTCAGCCAATAGTTGGCCCAGAGCTGCGTGCCAACCGTGGAACGATCAGTGTATTGCGCATTTTGGGCAGCGGAAGCAGTGGTGGAATCGTTGGCCGGGTAAGCGTCGAAGAACTTGTCCGCAAATCCGTCTGTATATGTGCTGTTTAAACCCGAAAGGTATTCTGCCAGTGTGATATTCAACCCATAAGAAGCGCCACTTTCGTCCCTTGTATTGCCGGTTAGGATGGGAACGTCGTGAGCTAGACCAAGCTTCAGCGTGTTCAAATAAGTATCAGGCATGCAGTAATAGTCGAGGGTTCCCTTGAAAGATGCGCCAGATGTGCCTCCAAACTCAGAAGTATCGAGGGTCTCCATTGGCAAGGAGCGCATGCAGCTAATCGTGGAACAGTTGACACCCTCCATAAAGGAGAGGCCGTATTCCTCGGCGACGTCGTAAGTCTGGTAGCCTTCAGCCAGCTCGACAGCGGATGGATCATGGGGATCACGAAGACCACTTTGGATAATGGCGCCGACAATCTTGCCTTTGGTCAAGGGACTGTTTAGAATGTGATAGGTCGCGGCAGAACCAGCCGATTGACCCATGACTGTAATGTGGTCAGGGTCACCACCAAAGGAGGCAATGTTGTCTCGCACCCACTGCAAAGCAGCAAACTGATCCAGCATGCCCCAGTTTCCAGAGCTGTTGAGGCCGATGGTGGCTAGGTTCTCCTCTGTCAACTCAGGGGATACAAGCCAACCGGTTGGGCCAGTACGATAGTTGTAATTGACGAAAACAACGCCCTTGCTAGCCAATCCAGCGCCATCGAAGCGAGGATCAGCGTTGGAGCCGCCGGCAGGATAGCTCCACAGGACAACAGGCAGCTTGTCATCCGTAGAGTTGGCTGCGCTCCAAACGTTGACGTTCAAACAGTCTTCACCAATCGTGGCATAGGTGGTGCCAGACGATGGACAAGAATAGCCATAGTCCTTGGCGTCCAAATTTGTGTTCCAAGCTGTAACTTTTTGAGGAGGACGGAAGCGGTTTTCCCCTGACGTGTCGGCAGCAAAGGGGATGCCTTTCCTGTAGCACAATTGTTAGCACCCAGTTCACATTTCAGCTCACATCTTTTTGTGCCTACCAGACAGTGACTTTTTGCCAATTGGTGAGATTTAGACCGGTAATACTGCTGTTAAAGGCCGGATAACCTTGGACAGGGCCAGTGGGGGTTTGGATCACGCTCTCGTATAGGACTGCCCTAGCAACTGAACAAAGTAGCCCCAAGACTGTGTGGAAAACGACAGATGTGTGCATGGTAGATTTTTTTAGTATATAACGAGTAAGACCAGCTTGATTCGAGGGAGCTATGATTAGATAGAAAAAGGAATCTTATCAGAGGGGAAATACTCTATATTTTAATTCTTTACCCAGAGCAAGTCCGTATAGTATACAGCCCCTTCCGCAGCAAACATATATTTTTAGCTGACGCGTCAAAACCAGCTATGACATGCATGCAGCAGAGGCGTACGCGTCCAATTACACCTGCGTTTTGAGAGACAACCCAGTACAACGACGTAGTCACGTAGTACAGAGGTTGATTACTTCCGGCCTACGTCCGTCCTGCCCCTAAATTAAACCTAATCGCTATGGGGCTGTTCCGAACCAATGATTCAACGATAAAACGTAATCTATTTAGATAGCCAATGCCATAACACCTGTTACAAGAGTGCTTATTGAGGTTTCTTAACAAGATCAAACCCAGAACTCGGGACAGCCCCACATCGATAAATCTCGGTCTTATTCGAGGTAGTACTCGGAGAAAATCTAGCAACTACTACCTACCCATCTCGGAACGACTCCAATTGGTTGCCATGAATACAAATACCAGGCCCTTTGCTTGGCTAAGTGGCCACTGCAATTCATCGTTCGTTTACCTTTGCGTGGCCATCTTACGAGTTGATTATGCAGTCAAAATGCGCCCACTAATCGCTATCCTTGTCAACTTCGCCTTTGGCCTTGCTTGGGCCGGCTGCCCCTACGCCGAACACTACACTTCCCCAGAGCCACGGGCCGATCATCATGATTCCATGCACTACGAGGTTTCCGACGGCAAGAAAGGCATCTTCTACCTCAACCGTATCGCACCGTCCGGGTCTCTGCTCTATGTGGCCAACGCCGACGGCAGTGACGCAAAACCTTTGATGAAGAATGGATCAGCAGCCTTCGATTTTCACGCGTCCTGGTCTCCGGGGGGCAAGTGGATCGTCTTCAGCAGCGAGCGTCGTGCCGATGGTCAATCCGATATATACAGGGTCAAGCCTGATGGCTCGCAGCTCGAGACATTAGTGCAGACTGACTCGTTCGAGGATGCCGGCGTGTTGTCGCCCGATGGTACTGCCCTCGCATATGTTTCGACTCAGGGCAACTACACTGCCAATATCTGGGTCAAGGACTTGAGGACTGGTATTGCCAAGAACCTTACTGATACTGCATCGACCCGAGGAGATCGGTCAAGTCCTCAAGGCCACTTCCGGCCTGCTTGGTCTCCCGATGGCGAATGGATTGCATTTAGCTCCGACCGGAATACGGAATGGACTGGCCACAGCGACGGGACCGGCTGGGAGCATACGCAGACTCTTTCCATCTACATTATCCGCCCCAATGGATCCGACTTTCGAGCAGTTGCTAGCAAACCTGGCTATGCGCTTGGCTCGCCACAGTGGTCTCCAGATGGAAGCCGCATCCTCTACAGTTTGATATCTACCGAGGATACTTACGGCGCGCACGGTGTTTCGAATCAAATGGAGGCCATATCGGGGCAGATCGAAAGTGTTGATATCGCCACTGGTCTCGATATTGTGGAGCACACATCCGGTCCTTACTTGAAAGTGGGACAGCACTACATCGGCAAAGGCGACAACATCGGCTATGTGGTCAAGGCTGGCCCCAGTGAAGGTATCAACTATACGAAGTCAGATGCATCTCATACGGCATTTCTGAGATCTGGTGTTCGCAATCCTTCATGGTCCCCGGATGGTACGAAGATGGTCTACGAAGTGTCCTCATGGGATGTCCGCTCCCCTGCTAAGAAACTCTTCAGTTGGGACGAAGAGTGGGAGTATCGCTTTATGGACGTGTTTCCACAGTATAACAAGGCCACAGAACGCCTCGTCTTTACCCAAAAGCAGCTCGGTAACTCATCCGTTGTGACCTCGACGACTAAATACACCGACTTGAAAGATGTGTTTGATGTTTACGATGTCTGGTCAACTGAGAATGAAACGGAGGTTGGGATTGTAAAGAGTGGCCTTGGAGGTGCTTTCCAACCAACATGGTCACCCGACGGCTCTCAAATAGCCGTTGGGTTCGGAGTTTGGTTCTTTAACCGCAACGGCAATCCGGCATCCATCTACCTCGCCAACGCCACAGGTGATGGTTTCTACAACCTGACAGATACAGAAACTGACCTCAATGCTGGATTTCCGTCCTTTTCACCTGACGGCACCAAGTTGGTGTATCGGCTGTGGAACTCGAATGATAAAATTCCACTGGGCTTGCGTATCCTCGACCTGGCTACTGGCAAAACCACCAATCTTACTTCAGGCTGGGATAATACTCCTGGGTGGTCACCCGATGGCGAGCGTATCGTATTCACCAGACAGGTCAACTGGACATCAGAGTACGGTAGCCGCTGGTACGAGGATCGTTTTGACATCATGACGATTAGACCTGATGGAAGCAATCTCACTCAAGTGACTGATAGTCCAGCCAACGACGCCCATGCTGTTTGGTCGCACGATGGCCGCATCCTCTGGAGCACCGGCATGTATGGTTTTCGCGATGAGTCCACTCAATATGAGAACACGTTTCAACCCTACGGCCAGATCATGGTTATGGATGCCGACGGTTCAAATAAGCGCATGCTGACAGATAGCATGTGGGAAGACTCGATGCCTCTATATGTGCCAAGGGAATAAGTAGTTAGAAATAAATATGCCTCGAGGAACTGCAACGGCTAGTACGATAGCGTGGAGCTACACAAATAGGTCACGTTGTCAATCTGTCCGTCAGTTACTTTTCGTGCTATCCCCATAATTGTCTCTAAAGAGACAGATCTATGCTCTGTTTCCTAGCGTCAAAACCGCCCTTGGTGTTCACAGGGTAGTTTTGCGTGTTACTATGGTAATTGGATGCCGGTGATATAAACTCAGGTGTAGAATAGGGACCCTCATCTGACGCCTCCAGGTAATGCATGCATGCACTGTTGATACCAAATGGAAGGAGGTGCTGTAGAAAAAGTGTCGCAACTAGGGTCTATGGCTCAGTCCAGGTTGACATAGCCGCTCCCCTAAGTCTTCTCGAAGGATCTGCCAAGGGTCTCGGCAAGAATCAAGGCAAGCTCGGTGAGACTGAGGCAATGCTTGATCGAGCACTGGGAGGATTGAGGTCCGCTCTCAGACCAGCTTATTGAAATGCGCAGACTGTCACGCGTAACTTACAGCTTCTGCGCATAGTTGCTATCTAACCTCTGACCCTGACCCAAAATACACTGCTAATTTTTATAGGACTAGATTGTTCTTGTTAGCCGCATTATGCTTACAAACGTCTTTTCCTCTAAACGCCAGTTCAAAGAACGAACAGAGCTCTACAAAGCTATAGACAAGAATGGTCGGCAACATCAAGATCCAATGTAGCAGGCCTCTTATAGCCCCCCGAAGACCCTTGTTGTAATTGTCATTGCTATCGCCAGGCACAGGCAGGTTCCAACGGACGAGCACGGTGACAATGAGCAAAAACGCGTATTGTGTTCCCAAGAAGATGAAGCAGATGGTTGAAAAAAGGGAATCGCTGATGAAGAGTCGATCATGTTCGGTAGCAACCATGTTCATGAGCTGAACAATGATGGGGGAAAATACGGAGAAGATGGCGCTGGCGCAGAGAACGAGGCCATAGTAGGTGAAGAAGCGAGTGGCCCAGCTGATAGACAGATAGAGCCCAGGCATTCGGTAGGTCTTGACAATGAAGTAGTGGAAGACTTCGCCGGCGCCAATAGTCCATCGACGAACCTGAAGGGCCCATTCGCGGATTTCATCTGCGTAGTTGGCGCCAGAGGTCGGGCCGTTGATAGAAATTAGATTTAGAGGCCTGATGCGGATTTCTCGTCGTGTTATGATGGTGTAGCGAATCAAGGCAATAATATCCTCCATCTGATAGGCCGGGTGGGTAAAGGCGCCCTCCTCTAACAACTTGACGCTCAGGGAGTAATGAGACATGGGATTGATGTTCCAGGGAATCAAAATACCCATGAAGAAAAAGGTGCGCAAAACACCGGTAATGTCGACAAAGAAGGGCATAGAGTCGCGCTTGTAGATGATGATGGATTGCCAGATGGAGGAGTGGCGGTCGGTGAAATCTAGCTTGGAGTACTCCGTTTCCAGCTCCAGCATGTATTCGGGATCGAAAACAGCATCGCAGTCGCAGTTGGTAAAGACATGTTCGTATTTATCATAGTTGTAGTCGACATCTTGACGGAGGATCTGTAGGCCTTGGCGACAGGCGTAGTTCATGTTTGAGCACTTGCCGCTGATTTCGCCAGCAATGCCCGAGGGGTGGAAGGTAATGATGAGACGGAGGAACTTGCTCTCGTACTTTGCGTATATTTCATCGCGTTTGGCTTCCTTGTCAGGTGTGCGGCATTCCATGCCAATGATGACGGAGAGGCGGGATTCGGCATCTTTTTGCCGCACGAGAGAGTCCAATGTGGCTTGCAGTACGCCCATGGGTTCTTTGTATAAGGTCATGGCAACTATGTGACGAATGGTTGAGTAGTCGTTGGCCGTGGCGTCAGCTGATTCGACATCTTGGGCTTTCGTAATCTTGAGCTTGTTTCGGCTGTTGATGGCTAGTGTTCGACGAATAGCGCAAATGGTGGCTATTAACCAGATGAGTTGGAAAAGACCGATTATAATGATGATGAAGACGTTGGTTGCTTGGTTGACATAGGGAGTAAGAGGCATCCATATTGGAAATAGAAGAAAGGTGAAGATTATCAGAAGAAATAATAGGTTCCAGCGGACATAGCGGTTGGCTGCTTCTAGTTTTGCAGCGTTGATGCCATTGTCTAGGCTGTCGAGAGATGAGGATGGTGATGATGAAGGCATCTTGGGGGAATTTCTCTCACGAATCAATTGATGAAACTCTCTACAAGGAGAAAACAAACGTTAACACCTCTCACCGCGTATTAAGAAGTCTTCATCTGGATAGTACAATTCTTGAGGGCAGTTTTTGGGGAGTTCTTCTTTTTTATATGCTGAGTTAGTTCCCTTCGCGGGCCCCTCTCTTTTACGGATACCAAGGCCGAGCCCCAATGATAAGAACAGAAGATGGCATGATGGATACAGGACGGAGTGTTTTGGTGCACGTACGAATACATGTAGATTAAGATGAGTCCAGAACCCGCCACATTGAAAATACCCATAATTCTGGGACTCCACGGGATTACCTAACTGGTGTATTACCTCTTCTAGCTACAGGGGCTTCAGCTATTCGCCTGTGATGAGCTGAAATCCCTGACCGCTCTTGGTTGATGCGGTATTACCGGGTGGGTAATGGACTGGTAGCGACCGAACCTGGGCCAAGGCGTTGAGGCCTCTAACTATGGTGGAGATTAGCCCCTTGGCAATCAGGCTCAGCTCGCAGCTCCAGCGCCATGTCGGTGGTCAAACCAGCACACTAGCACGGTCAGTTAGGTTTATTGGCATGCACGTAATCTGTAGTTTAGGAACAGTTTCGTTAGTTCCAACTAGCGGCACCGCCACTAATAAGGGTACCGCTTAGCCACGAAAGCAGCCCATAGATAGAAGCATCAAGCAAGCGAGGCTCCCAGGCAGCCAGCCACCAGCAATTCCGCAGGTCGTCATCCTCCACAAGACACTACACAGGCACACAGGCGAGGCACTCACCAATGGCTGCTAGACTCCACAAGCTCACTGCTGGCGAGTCTCAGTTGCATGATTGCATCAAGGTAAACGAAGGTGGCGCTTGCGGTGAGGGATACGGGAAGCACACAGCAAACGAGTGTACGCAACAAACAACTGGCGCCGGCGGCGTTCACACTCGTTCTTGGCCACGCACGGGATATTTGTACAAGTCTTAATGCCCTACTACAGGACAGCCGACCTTACCGATGAATAGCATAGGCCATGACCCATGAAAAAGAACTAAAAGACCTGGCCAAATTAGCTAGGTGGCGGTGTTGGCGTTCTCGCTGGAACAGGAAGAAGGGATGAGTCTGTCTAAGATAAGCTTAAAAACCACCAGTGGATCATTGACTCCCTTCAGAACCTCCAATCCCAACAGCTCGGTTCCAGGCTACTACTAACCCTTGGAGATCAGCTAAGCCCGGGCGCCACAGAGGCGTTTTCTTATTTCAGCTCGTTTGGAAGACACGTCTGAAGGGTTTATGTCTAGGGTTTAGCGCCGTTCGCTTAGCAGCTGGAAATAGCCGAAGCTCCCTCATTCTCTTCGTTTCAGCTCCCACATTCCCCGAGCCTTTTAAGAGGCTGGCTGAGAAGGTAGTGATCAAAATTAGTTGTCACTTCAGTTACTCTAAAAACCTTTTTGCAGGACTGTTTGTTTGAAAGAAAGGGGGGACAGAAGCCGCGAGGTGCAGAATATTACCAACACACAACATCGATTTGTTTCTTACCCCAAAATAACTATTATCCACATGCTGCTGTAATTAATTCTCTTGTTGCTTGTTCTTACCAGTAGATCATTTCGCTGTTGCTCGCTTCTTTGTGCTGCCTTGTGTCATGTCAATCTAGCACTGGAACGTAAATGCAGATAATGATAAAGGATCAGTATATATTAAGTATTAAATTCCTCTTATTATACGAGAAGTATTAATAACTTGGTAAATATATCCCGGCGAGGAAGATTATAGACTAGTTCTCGCTATGACCTAAGTCATCTGCTTAACAAATTCTTGATCCATCTCGCTATATTGAGTCAACTTCTTGTCCAACTCCTCATCTGACATGTCCCTCTTCCATGGGATGGCGATTGGTGCACAAGTGGCCATGCTCTGGAAATAGGTGATGTGCGCAAGAATGTCCAGACCTATTGTGCCACCATTGCACATTACGTTCGCAATGCCATCACAAACCTTGATCTCGCTCACGGTGTAGTCCTTATCGAGTGGGCCACCGTCAAGCCAGTATTCTGGGCTGGTATGACGGTATCCAAAAACGATAGGAGGAAGACGTGGGACGGGGTCATCACCATGTGTGACGCGATATTCAGCGCCCGTCTGTTGGGTGACGAAGTTGGCGAAGAAGTCGTTTCCTACTCTTGGAGAGCCGTAGGTGTAGAGGTCAAAAGGAAAGCCGTTTTTGCGCAGGTACGCAGCCGCAACAGTAGCGACGGCACCACCGAGGGAGTGTCCGGTAACGACGAACTTAAAAGTCGGATTTGCAGTCTTCGCTGAGGAGACAGCAGCTTTGATATTGGCTGCAACCTCCTCCCAAGCATCCAAGAAGCCGGTGTGAACCCCACAGCCAGCAACAAGATCGCAGGTCTTTTGACCAAAGTTGAAGTTTGTGATCCAGTTTCGCACGTTGATGCTGCCACGCACAGAGACAACGATCTCCTTACGAGCGTTGTCAGTTGCCACATATGCACCGATGCCCGTCTTCGTACCACTGGAAAGATTTGTGAGTTATGGTCCTCATGTTGTTGTTTGTGATTTTTGGGGCAGGTTACTCACACTACCGATCCGACAACGATAGCAGCATCCTTTTCAATATCAGGGCAGTTCCCGGCACCACAGTGGACTGGCTTGCCAACTGCCGTGTTGAAATTGCAATAAGCAGCATCAGCATGCTGCAGATAAAACCTGAAGTTTGACAGGTCCTGTGCCGTGACTGTCACAGCTAAGCTATATGTTAGCGCATGTTCGTTGGAGCTTCATAGTCGTCAGTTCACTCACCTCGATGCTCAAGGACCCGAGTATTCTGATCAATAGAGGGCACTGGGCTAGCTGCCGTAAAGGCAATTAGGGAAAGAATAGATAGGACATGCATCATGACAGAGGTCTCAATAGGAGAGTCAATTGACTTGGATTGCCAATCTGAAGAGGATGATGTGTGCTCAAGCCTTCTGACTACTACACGACAACGACACGGCTTTTTATACAATTTAGAGATCGCTCACTTCGATATTCACATGCTGAAGCATCTAGTATTGAGGCCAGTTACTATCAATTCATCAGGCGTATTATCACAAGCAAACAACGTCGTTCGCACAGCGTGTGTTTCTCATCCGAGGATGTGTGAAGCAAAAGTCGTCCTCGCGGAGCGGGGTTCAATGGACTCCTACAACGCTTGGCAAACTCAGGTTAGACAAGGAGGAATGGTTCGCAGAACATTACCAGATCCAGCCGAGAACCGGATGCTTAGCTTACTCGAGATGCCTATTCTGGCATCTGAATTGAGGAGCCGTGATTATGGTGTTGAGGCTTTGGGGGCGGGAAGCCGGGGTGCTTTTGGCGTCGGCATGCAGCCATCAACATTTGGAGATTGGGACCGGCAAGGTCTCCGAGGATCATCAAATCGAGGCCTTTGGCCGTATTCAGCATGTCAGCTAAGAGAGGGGACGGCAATTGTTATCCGACCCTTGCAGGTAGCTGGGCTTGTCTATCTTTTGGCTTACGCTGCGTTAAGGATTGCTAGTAGGGGTCATTATGCAACTCGGTATCCCCCACCCGAGCTACAAACCCCGGACGGAAGTCACATGGAACAACCCCGGACAGCGGTTCGGCTCACCGTTGCACTGCCTTCGGGTGTACGCGTGGGATTTTGCGGGGTGCCTGGGTTCCTTAGATGTCAGCTTCAGCTCCCTTGCCGCTCCTCCGGCTCGGCGAAATATGATGCCACCGTACCTAATAAGCTCGGGGAACCTACTGATGGAAATTTCCGGGAATTACTTGCAATCGTATGATGCCCGTACTCCGATGGCCCAATCTGACTTAGACGAGAGGCGGGATTTTCATGCGTGCCTGACAGGGTGGGTACTTTTGAGCGAAGGTTTGCACCAAACCACGTTGACAACTAATGGAGACATTCACTCGCAGGGCCGTACGCCGAGAGCGGCGCAACTACGGCCTGGCTACGGCATAGACGAGTGCAGGTGGACACGGTGGCCTATAAACCCGATGCCCTAGTTCTTTCAGCATACTTCTGCGTTTTCCTTGCTAGTATTGAGAGGAACTTTCGGCATAAACGGGGGTGGGCGGATTAACTATTTGAAAAGGCTGAAGTTAACCTGGTCGGGTAGGATAGCTTCGTGCCACTGCTGCAATGGTTGAGAACATATCTTGCTTGATTATAAATTATTGATACACGGAAGACGTTGTTATACTTGTTTGGTTTGAATCGAACAGATGAGTGGCGCTAGTAGCTATGACAAAAGCAGCCTCACCTATACGGTAAGCCGCTTATTGTAGGGTAAATATATCACGCAGCCATCTCATTTTCTTCTTTCTGCATATCGGGTTGTACTAAATTGTTAATTATTCACCATTAGTATGCGAGATTCGCCTGGAGACATGAGTCGCCGCGTTCCGACTCGCAGGCGTTGAGGACAACCGCCAGCACTGACTTGAGAAGCTGTCCGGCAATCTGAGCCGCTGATACTTTGCCGTATGCGCTGAACCAGTGCGAGAGGAAGTGAAGCCGCGAGGTTCAAGACATGACCATGAAGAGTATAAATGGTTCTAACACTTACCTTTTATTGTGACCTTGTGGTTCGTGGTCGCTTCGCAGAGATCGAAGTCGACCCTTGGGCGTCCAGATTCACGAGGCGGAAGAACCTGTCAAGCGGTTGCAAGCTGCCTTTGAAGGCTGTTATAGGCCCTCGCAAGCTATTGCAGGCTAGATGTAAACCTCAGGCATTACAATCAGCATCGCTGGCCTTTGACAACGGCGCTGCCGTTGGTAACTTCACTAATTGTGCTATGAAATGTTCATCAAGAGGCTCTAGGTTTCATAAACTTGGGTGCTATGTCTTCCCGATAAATAAGTTAGTTGACGAATTGTCGAATTGCCAGCCCATCTCGAGCTCAGACACTGTCAGCTCTAGCAGCAACTCCCTCTCTCACTATCAAGTTCTCAGGTGTCATTCTAATAAAAAGATAACTATAGAAATCACAAAAAACTTTTTTTCAAAGCTTTGATTCCTTTGGTTGGCCGTTACCTGGCTTTGATTCTCTTAACAATCGCCGTAAAATCTTTCCACTTGGGCTCTTTGGCACAACCTGCAAGAATTCGATCCCACCCATCAACCAAGTGTGTGAGATTTTGCGTTGCTTCGCATACTCATGGAACAAGTGTTGTATCTCAGCATCGCCAAGACCAGAAGAGGCCAGGGGCGACTTGACAATGAAGGCTCTGAGTACCTCGCCATGTCGATCGTCTGGCACCGCGATGACTGCACAGTCCTGCACAGTCCTGCACGTGAGGACCCTCCAATAGATGGGCTTCCAGCTCTGCTGGGGCTAGTTGGAAACCCTAGTTGTCATGCCGTTAGCCCGCGGGAATGATCGTGACGGGAAAAACTCTCCATACCTTTACCTTGATCATTTCTTTGATCCGGTCTATGACGAAAATGTGTCCGTGTCGGTTGGATGACTCCTTGAAGGTCACCTCGTCGCCAGTTTTCATCCACACACCACCTTGCTCGTCCATGATGAACGTCTCATCATCAGCCTTCTTGTTAATGAGATATCCAATAGCAATACTTGAGCCCTTGACCCATAGTTCACCTAACTGACCATATTCGAGAAGCCCCACGCCGTCTGGACTTACAACTCGGGCCTCGACACCTGTGACCAGGGAGCCGGCCGAGCCGCACCCCTCTAAGTACAAGTTTGAATACTGGTGCTTCAAGTGCGCATAATTTACATGCTGTCTACTCCACTACTTCATCATTGCTGCGCCGACGAAGCCCGGAACTGAGACAAGGGCATCCCCGGAAATGCATGGTGCGCCTCCGGGGCCACTGTTCCACGGATCCGGCTTTTCTCCCCAGCAATAGATCCAAGGCGATAAAGATCCACCCAATTAACATGATGACATGATGGCGCTTGGAAGGCTGTAGATGGGCATGGCGAAGGTCCTTTCGTGACTCTAATGAGGTGTATGAAGCCTAATCGGGCACTAAGTAAGTCATTTCACTATACATGACACGTTCAGTCTCTGTCTACTAGTAATTCAACAAGCAAAATTCTCAAACGTCTAAGCCGCATGTGTTAGTTACACCCTCCTTCCCATCATGCTCCAAACTTCCTCTAGCGTCGTGGCGACCCCTAAATGTGATAGTCAGGCCGGACAACCACCAGGCGTAGGCCCTCCATGAGACTCATGAGGCCAGACCATTTGCCATCCGCGTCAACAAAGTCCCTTGCCTGTCGAAGAAACACCAAAGGAATTCTAGAGGATGCGCCTTCCGGTTTCGTCACGTCGAGTTGCCCTGGTGTCGCGAGCACGGTGAACCCCGACAGACTAATTAAATCGAGCGTAGAGATTGTCCGACCCTTGTGCGTGATCCAGGCGTGGGGAAGTCTTCCACCGGGTACGCACTGCTGCTTAAAGAACAGACTGTTAGCCAAAACCACCTCTTCCTCCTGGGGTTCAAACCCCAGGTTACCTGCGCCATAGATGTAACCTAGGTGAACGTTGAGATGATCGCTGTACACAGAGCTGGCTTCCAAGGCTGGCGTAGCTGAGCTACGACTCAAGACCCTCGCCCGCATGGGCATGACAAACCATCTCTTTGCCGAGCCTGAGCCAGGTTTCATCGCACACTCAGCTACCTCAGCTGCTCTGGTGACCAACACCCGATCTCAGCTTCATCATCCAAGACATCCCACACGTCATCGAAGAATGCGCCAAAGTCGTTAAGGAGAATAACGAGGCCAACATCACTAACCGTATCCAATTGGAAAAATACAATTTCTTCCAGAAGCAACCAATCATCGGCGCCGATGTCTACCTCTTGCGTCAGATCTTTCACAACTGGGACTTTGAGAATTCCGTCAAGATCCTCAAGAACACTGTTCAGTCCATGGGTCAGAACTCTCACGTGTTGATCATGGATTTTGTCGTCCCTGAGCCTGGCACCGTCTCATCTGTGAATGAGCGTGTTCTTCGATCTCGTGATTTGGGCATGATGCAACTAGTTAATTCGCTTGAGCGAGATCTTGAGGGGTGGAAAGCGATTTTTGGAGGCGGTGGATTCGAGGCTCAAGATTAAAGCTGTCAACACGCCATATGGTAGCTTCATGTCGGTGATTGATGCTGTTCTAGGGTAGGGGATTGATAGAATTGGTTACGACTTTAGTCATGCCATTAAGGTTCAAATATAAAATTGATGCAGCTTGCTCATTCCTTTTATTTCTTGCATTTATGTTTCTCTAAGTGATAGTTTTAGTCTATTTGAAAGTATTGCGAGCATTGACAAAGAATAATAGCTTCCAGACAATTTACCAGATCAGTCGAGGGCGTACACGCAACTGAGCTCAGCCAAAAAGACCGTGCTTCAGTTTTAGTCGATGTCATGTGCATTAGTATCTGTACACTAAAAATCTTGAGTTTAATATCATCTGAACTTAATTGACTGACAGTTCGTCCGATTATGGGATGAACTGACACGCTTGGTGACAACCAGGGATTGCCGTGTCCAGATGCTCAGATCTCCAGATGAGTAACTATACCGAATCTGGACATGACAGATTTCAGGTTGAGCAGAATCAACCAATCGCGGGTCGTAGTCATGCGATTATATGCGAGATGCGAGACTCCACAGCCGCGTCTTCGGGCTGGTTACCCGAGGCTTGAGCGACGCGAAGATCGCTGAGGATGACGCTGAAGTTCAGAATTGTAAGCCATTGTAGGCGGACATCTTCGGACCTTGAGCGTAAGTACATAAATGCTGATACGTCAACACACTCTTCTTCACCGAAACAAGCTTCAGCTGCCCTACCATTCCACTGCACTGCACTACCTTGACTGACACCCTCCATCTCTGCTTATCTCACTCACTTACTCATTACCATGCCATCTCCGCATTTCTCCAAAGTCCTCGTCTTTGGTGCCACCGGCGAAGTTGGCTCCGCCGTCGCACTCGAGGCCCACGCTCTCGGCGCTCACGTCTCCATCGCCCTACGCGATACAACCAAGCACAACGAGTGGATCTCTCCCTCCCAAGAGCGCGCCGCAGACCTGCAGCGCGTCAGTGCTGACCTGACCGATCTGGACTCCCTGAAGAGGGCCGTGCATGACACAGGCGCCCAGGCTGCCTTTATCTACGCCGTGCGCTCCAAGGACGCGTTGCGTGGTGCCATCATGGCCCTGCGCGATGCTGGCATCCAGTATGTCGTGTTCCTGTCGACGAGTCAGGTTAGGACCGCGGGCACCACCAAGGGTGACATTCGATCCATCAAGCCAGACCACTTCATCCCGTGGCAGCATGGGCAGGTTGAGATTGCGCTGGAGGAGCTCGAGGTGCCACATGCAGCGGTACGGGCCGGATTTTTTGCGAGCAACCCGCTAAGAATTTACCTTGATCGATCTTCGGAGCCTAAACAAGTCAATTTGCTAGCTCCGGAAGTGCCGCACGATCCCATTGATCCGAAGGATATTGGGCGTGCGGCTGCTGCCGTCTTAGTCAACCCACGGCTGTACGCGAGTGGCTATCAAGGAGAGCCCAAGAAGGATGTCGTTTATCTAAGCGGACCAGCTTTACTCTCGCAGACTGAGCAGTGGGAGATTATTAACCGGGAGCTTGTCGCTGCTGGTAAGCCTGAGGTCAAGGTCAATCACATCACGGTCGAGCAGTACCTTGAGAATCTGGCCAAGCTTCATGTTCCTGATGTAGTAGCCAAGTCTCTTGCCAAGTCCATGGTGGAGACGAGGGCACTGTATGCCCCCGAGGACTATGAGAAGTCGCGGGGTAACGTTGAGCTCTTGACGGGCCGTAAGGCAACTTCATTTGATGACTTTGCCAAGAGAGAGATACCAAGATACTTCGACTAAGTTCAGATTAGACAAGCATTGTATTTCAAGATAGAGATGTCATGTTTATTTCATATAGAATAGCCTTTGCATTCAACTGAATAGATACTTCTTATTTAGATGCCTTTATCTTGCAGCAGCTTGTCTATGAGAAGTTGTCATTTGTGCATTAAACCCGAGAATCTAACACTGGCCCCCACCATGTGCTCTGATCAATTGAATCTCGGTGGCCCAAGATCAAACCCCGCCAGAGATGAAGCCCCATGCTCGGCATCTACCCATGGCCATTCCGGAATCATATTCATAAAAGGGCCTAGAGTTTCCGTGCCAAGTACTCTCTGTAGAGCATCCGACTGACCACGGCTGTCAAGTGACACTGCTGCCATGCCAGGCAATGATGCTTCTGACGCTGATATAGAAGGCGGTGTCTGCTGCAATGGTCCATACCAGTTATTAGAGTACGCTGGTGTTGAATACTGCGAGAAAAGCCCCGGAGAAGGAGAGTATAAGACAGGATCTCGCCTCTGACCCTTACGGCCAGCATTTGACGACCGCCTAGGAGTCGTCTGCTGCATCTCTTTGACATAGCGAGCTTTGGCCATAAGCCTCTTTATAGGTCTCCACAAAACAAGGCGAGTCTCATTTTGTCTGCTCTCATCGACCTTCCATCCCTCATAAACTGTCGTTACACAGTCCCATGCTTGATCGCATTGTGGTGATTGAGGTCGAGCGCATAGCTCAGAGAGAACAAATGCCATGGCGCCCCATTGGATATGAGTCTTGCAGTACCATGTAAATTGTATTATCTCTTTACTTGTGAGAAGCATGCCTGACACTTCCAGTATCTTGATTGAGGTTTGGAAGAGCTCATCGCGTACTTTGTTCTCCAGCTGGCCAGCGGTGTTGGGAGTCGGAGGGAATTGGTTGCTCGTGCTCTTACCATCAACTTCCTTTTCTCGTGACACTACGGAGTACTGGGTAATAAGCCAGAATCGCCCAAGAATAACTTGTGCCACCGCCGAGGAAAGAAGTTGAAATGGTACTGAGGTATCGCAGATGGGTAAATACTTGTCACGCAACCGACTTTCCAATTCCTGGATCAGAGTCTTGGGAGAGTCAGAGGTATCATCTACCCTTGGGGTCCCTCTATCGTCTGATATTTTGTTCTGCTTGCGCCTCAGTTGACCTAGCTTCAGACCTGTCTGTATAGCCTCACACCTGACCAGCGTGAGCGTCATGTCAGTCGCATGGTCCCATCGTTCAGCTGGAGGCTCCACCATCTCAGGTGACAAGTCAACATCGTTGATGTGTAGTGGAGGTTTGGTATCTGTAATAAAGCCCTGCGCAATAGGCTCATTGCAGTGATATTCTGACGACCGACTATCTATAATGCAGATCTGCCACCATAACCGGCGGCGCAGCTCTGTCTCGAAGGGTTTCAGCCCGAACATGGTGCCATCGCGATGGAGACCCATGGTCCTTGCGATATGGAAAACCAACGATGTGAGTGCCCATGCAGCACGCGAGTCATCTTCATTCGGCAAAGCAGACAAGAAGAGAACCGCGGCTTGCAACATGGTCATACTCTGAGTACTGAGAAGATTGCCCTGAGCGAGAGCCTGTTCCACTGCAAACCGATATCTTTCCAGGGCAGCTTCACGAGTCTCATCAAGAATACTCAGACATTGCTCTGGGTTGAGACTGATAACCGCTGAGTAATGAATAGTGAATAATAGGGTCTCGGTATGCTTGTCGACTGTATCAAGAGATGCGATGGCATCCCAGTAGATTTTCGTCAAGGTCGGCATGTGAAATATGCGGACCAGCGGCGCGACATTCTCACTGAATGCGGCAAAAAGCGTGACTGCCTGTTGTAGTGAGGGATGGTAATGGTATAGAGGAGAAGCAATGGCGCGATAGCTAAAGATGGCGGCGTTGAGTCCTAGTTGGGGTGATGATGGTGAAGTAGCGGCGGTGGTGGCGGATGAAGAGATGGAAGGTTCGTAGCCAGCATCTTCGCTAGCAGGCTCAAAAAGAAGATCACGTAGCTCCTCGACCTACAGATAATGTCAGCCATGAAAAGGTAGAGCACATAACAATGGAAGGCTTACCTCGTTTGACAGAGTGACCCATAATGCGTTGTTCACATAGTAACTCTTTGACTCATCAACTTTGAGACGACTAAAGTCCTGCTCAAACGAATGGCCCTCACTGTCTTGCGCAGTCTGTGGGGTATCCTGGTTCTCTCTGGCTATATAATTGTTAGATGTAATCTGCATTGAGTGAGTGTAAGGCTGCTTTACACTTACCAGCAGCGCCGAACTGTCCAATGATGCTTTCAAGGCGTGACAAACGCTCTGATAGTTGGGGCGCAAGGCTACGTTTCGGCCTCTTCGGTGCCCTGCCTCGACCAGGAGGGTAGATGCAATTGACTTCGGATCTGATGCAATTAGAGCATTGGGGGAATTGACGGTCGCATTTGACTCGGCGTTGGCGACAGTGGATGCAGGTCCGCACTTTCACGTGCGATTGAGCCAAGCCTGGCATGGAGAGATCGCCTAAAGCAGAGTCCATCTTGCTGTGACTGACAAGAGCCGTCAAGAAATGATTACCTTAGAGAATCTGGGATCTTGGTGGCTTGGCAGTCTGAATTACAGATTGAACAGACGTAGAGCGATGCTGTCGCAGAGGACTCAAGACGGGCGAACGAGGGAGCGGACAATTGTGCGAGACGATGCCCCGCAGATGATGTTCAGTGCTGCTATTGGCCCGGCAGTCGCATAACTTATGCGAGGTGCGCGAGCGAGCGAGAAAGCGAAAACACCTGCGAAATTGGCCATTACGAGCGTCAAGAGAAAACGCATGATACTAGCGCTGAGAGAAAACATGATAAAGGCTTGTCAAGAAATCCGCAAAAGGATCCTCTCCCACAGAGAGCAATCACTGAACAAGGACTTTTGCCTTATCTTGCCTCCCTCTAGACCATCAATCCATCCCTACCCCGCCAAACCACGGAGAGACGGACAGTGGGCTCAGCTCCACTGTATGATCTGACAGCGCAAAATGAACGAGGAGTCCAACATGGGGGTCTTCAAGGAAGAAGAAGCCCAATCAGGCGACGTGGTCGACTTCGAGGGAGACTCCGACACGCTCAACCCGCAGAACTGGCCCATGGGGAAAAGGGTGTATACGACAGCCCTGTGGGCCCTGACTACATGCTGGATCACCTTCGCCTCCGCCATCTACTCGGCCGGCACAGCAGAGATCAGCCAGGAGTTCCATGTGTCCTACGAGGTAGCCAACGCGGGTACGAGTCTGCTCATTTTCGGGTTCGCTCTTGGACCCATGCTCTGGGCGCCTCTGTGCGAGATCTACGGTCGGAAATGGCCTGCTCTTGCTGTAAGTGATCCATTGCTGCTGTTACTGTTACCGCCGTTACTTGGATTACAGTACAGTACCCGCTAACACCTCCCTAGCCCTATTTCATTAGCGCAGCCTTCGCCTTCGGCACTGCGACAGCCAAGGATATCCAGACAATCCTCATAACAAGGTTCTTTGCCGGCGTCTTCGGCAGCTCCCCCATCTCCATCACTGGCGGTTCCATAGTCGACATTTGGACCCCACGCCAGCGGGGCACCCCCATGGTCTGCTACGGCATCACCATCGCTGCGGCCCCGACCCTGGGGCCTATCATCGGCGGCGCCTTTCTCGCCAGCGGCTGCGGCTGGCGCTGGACTGAGTATCTGACGGGCATCGTCATGATGGTCCAGTTCGTCCTAGACGCCTTGTGGCTAGACGAGAGCCACGCCGACGTGCTTCTCACTCGCAAGGCCAGCCGCCTCCGTCGGTCTACGGGGAATTTCAGTCTCCACGCTCAGGTATGTGAGATCCCTGGTCCCGTAATCTTCCCGCTTATGGTGGCCCTTCCCTTCCGTGGCTGATATCTTGGCTGAAACAACAAAAATGTCACAGTGGGAGGAGACTAGCCCAACGTTCAAGAGTCTACTGAGTACCTACCTTGTCCGCCCGTTTCAGATGCTTCTGGATCCCATCTGCTTATTGCTCACGATCTATACCTCTTTCGTCTATGGTAAGCGCTACAGATGTCCCCAGCCAAAATTCAACATTACCTGCTGTATTATTACCTTCCCAAACTCTGCTGACTTATGGGGACATTTTCTAGCAATCCTTTACGCGAGCTTGGAGAGTTTCGCTCTCGAATACGGCCGGTTCCGAGGATGGGGCCCCGTCGTGAGCCAGCTTCCCTTTCTGTCACTCTTAATTGGCTGTCTCTTTGCCGCGGCGGCCAACATCTTCAACAACATCTATTACGGAAAGAAGCTCGTCGCCAACAACTTCAAGCCTGTTCCTGAAGCGAGACTTCCACCAATGATGGTGGGTGGTTTTGCCTTCTCTGCAGGTCTTTTACTTTTTGGCTGTAAGTCGCGTTTTTCCTATTCTCGCTAGCGGAACCGCCCCGGATCTACATGCACCTTGATAAAGGAAATATGTGGAGATGACTTGCGTAGACAACTGACTCGTTATTATCGTCTTTTAGGGACCTCGGTCGAGCACGTCTCTAGCCCATGGCCATCTATTATTGGCGTCTTCCTCACAGGGGTTGGCTTCACCACTATCTTCCAATCGTCCCTCCAGTATCTCGTCGATACTTTCACCCGCTACAGTGCTAGCGCTATTGCGGCTAACACTTTTGTCCGATCCATGGCTGCAGGTGCCTTTCCTCTCTTTGTCTGGCCCATGTATGAAAAGATCGGCATCGATTGGGGGAGCACTATCTTTGCCTGCATTAGCGTGCTTCTGCTGCCAGCTCCCTTCCTCTTTTTCAAATGGGGTTATCAGATCAGGGCCCGTGGCGAATTCAGCAAGCTATCGACCTATTAGGACCCTGTGTGGCATAGACTCGCTGCCGCCTTTCCATCTTAGATTCTGGTATTGCCTTGGTAATGATTAGATGGAACTCGTGGTGTTATTTGAGATAGGCGTACTGTCCTAGAATCCTATCCCCTTATACAAACTATCGTCACCGGATTTACTACTTGGGCCGTAGGAATTTGAACTCATAAGAGACTTTGTCGTGGTTGTGAAGGCAAGGAATAGTAGTGATAGAAAGATCCTGCTGAGTATCTCTGTCGAGAAAGAGTGGACGGGCGGTGTAGCTTAGGAATCTGACCTCGATCTTCTAGCTGAGTTATCTCGGCTTCGCCTATGATAAGGAATACATTTCCAACACATTATAGCATCATATCCCAATGCTAACACAGTGGCCAGGACATCATATATAGGGGAAAGATACTTTTAGGAGCCTTCTAACAATCAAGGGGATAATATTATGGCCAGCGTTGAATAGTTACTCCGCGAGGTGTCGCATCACGATCCTCGTAAACCCTTGCCCCCCCGACTAAAACTTTCTGCCAGAACGCTATTAATCTGGTCTGGCATTGCCACCTGCCGAATTTGGGCCTCGAGCCCTCCTAAGAGCTACAGGCCAACATATAACCCCCAACGTCGTCCATTTATAGGGTTGAGTGGATTTAATACAAATAGACCCGTGGCGATCGGGGTGATGAAATAGTATCGCGGTAACTCATCTCTAGGCCAAAAGCACCCACTATGATCCGCTCCCGCCGCAACCAAGAGTTCAACGACTTTTTCAGACCTCTTCACAACCGCAATAGAGACCGGTGTCTGGCCCTTTTCGTCCCGTATATTAACTTGAGCTCCCTGGCGGAGAAGGAGTTTCACAATCTCAGCGTCGTCTCGGTTAGCTGCAATATGCAGCACTGTGCTCTCTCCCAAACTTCTTAAGTTGACATCAGCTCCACCATCAAGGAGGGTTGTGACAAGTGCCTTGTAACCTAGCGCTGCAGCCAGATCAAGGGCCAGTTTCGCAGAAAGGGTCGAATTTCCGCGTGAGTGGGTTGTGAAACGTTGCTTCAAACTTATGAAGACCTCGGTTTTGGTCTCCTTGTCAAGTCCGCTGATCAGGTCCTGTGCATACTGCGGCCAGTGACGGCATACATAGTAGAGGAGCGAGAAGCGTCGAAGATCGGAAGGCTGAGGGGAGGGTTGCCCTAATCGGTTCGTATCGTAATAGGAGGCATATGAAAGACAGCTGTTAAAGACAAACCACTGGCCGCAACACTTGGTTAAACTAAAGTGCGATGGAGTGGCGTTGGCGCTTTCCAGATAGTTCCTGACGGGAAAATGGGCGAAAGAGATGATCCCATCCGGTGGGCGCTCGAGGGTGGTATCTTCCTCGCGCCCGTCTTTGTCAGATACAATTATAAGGCCTGATAGAATGGTTCGAATCCACGAAGGGTCGGGAAACTTCTTTCTCGGTTTGACCGACACTGGGAAAACATGGCGGTCTGCTCTGGACCGGTCCTCTTGTGCGCTTGAAAACATGGGTATCTCCATCGCTTGGCCGAGTGATAGTGGCACAGGAGAGTATGCGAGCCATGTCAAAAGAGCTTTGGCTTCGTTTGCGTAGCCTTCTCGGTCGATACGCTGTAGTATCCGCTGATAAACCTCTTCCAGATCCTTTGGGAGCCGCTCAAGCGCTTTGTCGATGTCCTCTTCTCTGGCTTTCCCTCGAATCTCCCTGAGCTGCAAGTCTGCCCAGCGGAAGTTGCCACCGGCATGTTCCGTCAAGTGACGAATCACTTTGCGCTTCAGGCTCTCAGATAGATTCCGGTAAGGTTCTCGAGTCATCTGGTTCCAAACGTGTCTTCGAATGTCCTCGTTAACCTTTGATGTCTCAAGCTGGACTATGGTTTTGTCGGGCAGATTGTTGATGGCGGTTTCGATCTCTACCTCATAACGACTGGTAACCAAGACGTGTATGCTCCCTTGCAGAGTGTGAGAGAGTGCGCCCAGGAACGAGATGATCTCATCGCGATCTGACGGCGACGGGCACTCATCCAAGGCATCAATGACCAAATAGGTCTCCTTGGATTCGTCGAGGACCAAACGCAGCGTTTCGTCCAAGTCCTCCATGATCGGGTTGGCTGAAGGAAAGTATTTGTGAAACAGCCGGCGGAACGCGATAGGAACATAGTAGTGACCGGGTACGTGTGTATCTGGCCGGGTAACGCCGCGAACCAACTGGGTTAGAATGGAGTGTTTGAAGTGGTTGGGGTCTTGGAATTGCTTCTCTTTGAAGGAGAAATAGAAGTAGGCCAAAGTCCCGAGTCGTCCCGTCTCAATCTCATCGATTATCGCGGAAGGAAGGACTGTTTTGCCGGATCCCGCTGGCATATGGAAGTATAGTAGTCAGTAGAATATACTCAATTAATTTAGCAGGGAGACAAACATTCACCATGAAGCCATAAGAATGACCGTGGTTGAAACTTCCATTGGGCAAAACTCCCCCCGAGAAACCAATCGCCGGTAAGCTTTGTTGTTCTATGCCGACGAGCAACGTTATGATGCTTCAGGGAATCAATGCATGGGAGGAGAAATGCTTCTCTACTGGCTGCATCGCATGGTACTAAACAGGACTCTAATGAGCATTTAAGACTCCCATATGTCGTCAAAAGAGTTTAGCTACCTACAATTCAGAGGCGCACATGCAGCAAGGAATCCCTTGATTTGCTGCTTGACTCGATGGTCTCCGAGGTAGCGTTCAGCCGCGGCCTTAATCGTGCCCTTCTTTTTATCCTCGTTTAATCTAATACCTCCGAGGCCCTTGTGACGATCGTGGGATTCCCAAGGGATAAACCTATCGTACTAGTTTATATTGGCACTGGATTATATTGCGTAGCCTTAAAGGGGGTAGTATAAGTCACGTCTAGTAATATACTTAAAGGTATTAAGTATAACTAAGTTATATTAATAGCTAAGGTAGCTAGTATATAAGAAAGGGCTAATAAATATATTCTATATACTTATAACGTACATGATAAGCGAGTGGGACAGATAAGCGAGTGGGACACTTTTCCTTACCCCTAAGATTAAAAACTATTATAAAAACACCATAGACCATTTGATCAATTAAAACTACTCACTATACTCTTCCCCAGATATCTCAATCACCATCTGACAAGTCCTTGCATTATGCCCGGGCTTGCCATAGATATTACATCGCCGAATACCCGGTCCGACTGACCTCCCTCGACCACCACTCCTCGATGATTCGGCCACTACCTGCGTATCCATATCCATTTGATTAATTGCTTGCCTTCCTTCCTCTACCATTATTACCCCTCTTTTCTGCAGTCTAGTTCTTTTTGCCCTCTGGCGCTGGCTTAGTATCTTATTTGCCTATCGAAGGTCTTGGACCTCTGCCCTCACGAGAGCCATCTTATGCATAACTGCCTTTATTCCCTTTGCAAGAGACTTTAATGCTTTAAGAATTGACTCTGGAGAGCTGCTTTGGTGCCTTCTAATCTGTCTTTCAAGGTATTTAGACTGAGATTGGGCCTTAAGCATAGTCTTTGGGGTCTTTGAAGCCCAAGGGGTCGACGGTTCAGCTGCCTCCTTAACCGGCGTTGGCATCCGTAGCTGCACATTAAGCTTTAAGACCATAGTTTCTAGGTCAAGAGGAATAAGCCTAGCTCCTTTAAATGCCCCCCTGATATTTCTTTCCGTTATAGTGGCCTTATATGCGGCGTAGAAGGCCAGAAAGAACTTAGTCTTCGAAACATAGGTAATAGAGCATCTAATCAAATGCTCTATTTCTCGACCATAAGCCTTCTTAAGTAGCCCAAAGTACCTAATATCAAGGGGCTAGAGTAGATAAGAGGAATAAGGTGGCATATAAAGCCAGATGATCTTCTTCTCCTCATAATATCTCTCAAATTTGATAGAGTAGTGACTTTCGTGGCCATTAAGGATCAGAAGACAATAGCGACTATTTGATCGTTTGGCTATGCATCAGTCAAAGTGCTTTAGCCACTCTAGACTAGTCTCGTTATTGGTCTAGCCATTATAGGTCGTTGCAATTGCCTAATCGCCCGGGAGGTTACTATCTTAGTACCAATTGGCGAGGTGATATTAGCCCGCGCTAATAATAAATGGCTAGATCGCCTGGCCTTCCGCATTGATCGCTTAAATGACCGTAATCCATTCCCGGTTTCTAGGCTGTATTGATTTCGGCTTTGAATGCCGTTCTGCACCTATGACAACCATTCCGCTTGCAATTATGCCCATAAGAAAGCCAGTCTCATCAAAGTTATAGAGATCATCTGATCGGATACCGTACTTCGCGATTATATTCGCCACAAGCCGAAACTAATCGCGGATAATCGTTGGGTCTTCGCATTTTACTCTCTAGTAGTCGTATTTGCGAAAAAAACGCGTCTTAAGGGCTAGGTATCGCTTAACGAAGTTTGAAGCCCAGCGGGTGCCGACTAGTGATGCGTCGCGGTCGGCAAGCAATTAATCAGCTATTTCTTTTACACCATAAAGCCAGGGGGGGAATCCTCGCGAATCTAGATCGAGAATAAAGTGAATAAGGATCTATTCTTCTAGATCTGATAGTTTACGTGATTTAGGGATAGTATTGCGTTGAGACTAGATGCCTTACTGCCGGCGCCAGAGCTTCATACGACGAATATCATATATCTCTGCAGCGCGCCGGAGGCTTAGTTTTAGGTCATTTTAAAGGGCTTGAAGGGCAAGAAGGATTCTAGCCTCAGTATTTAAGCTAGATATCTTTTTTGGTGATGAATCAATTGATCAAATGGAGATAATATAGGTTGAGGGATTTTTGTCCCACTCGCTTGTCTGTCCCACTCGCTTATCAT